>PVIJ01001593.1:145748-192166 GCA_004024925.1 Scalopus aquaticus
CGAGGGGGAAGGAAGGGTGTCACTTCTTTCAGAAAGGATGTCATTTGATCAACTACACTGAGTATAATTTGTTCGGGGTTTCCCAAGAGCTCGGGTGGGTCGTGGGTATTTTGCTGGATTCAGTGAAGATGTGGTAGCTTTCAGCTGAACCCCCTACACCCCCAAGCCTTGGAGATAAAGCTTTTTCTGCTCTCCAAAGTCCCCCACGAAAATTCTATACATTTAACGTGGTTTTGCCAGATGGAGGGTTCAGTGTGTCCTTGGGCCAGAACCTCTTAGTCAGGACTTTGCACTCATTGGTTCCAACCTGGGCTCCACGCAGAACTTTGGTTCAGTTAAAGATATTTCCTAGTCACTTAGGGTTTCAAAAACAAAACAAACAAAAAGCACTTTTAAAATAAAAGGAAAAGGTTTTACCTGACACTGCTAGACGCTTTTGAGAAATCACAGTACATACTTCCAAAAGCATAATTTTAAAGGAAGTGTGCAAATTTCTATCCTCGCTTGATCGAACTACTAGCGGCAATGAACTGCGTATCTTCGTATTTAGACTAAAGTGAGGTTTGTGGCTTTGCTGCTGCCGGCAGCGTGGAATTCTATCTCGGCTGAGAACGGAGCAGCAGACCGCACATAAGCACTGCCTCCCGAACTGCCGTCCGCCAGTAAAGAACACCTACCAAGAACGTTGATGACAGAAACAGCTACCTGAACTCAGAAACCCAGGACAGGAAGCGCTGCGTGCCTAAGATATTTTGCTAATTTACCCAGATTGTTTTAACCGATTAATAAAGCAACTGACACTCAACAAAAGCACATTCGCAGCAGGAGTCCTCCCTCGGCAATAAAATCCTAAAATCCTCGGCAATAGAATCCTAAAGGTTTGTTAACAACTGCCTTTTATTATTACTTAGTATTATTTTTTTTAAAGTAAAGAGATAACCATCCATATCCAATGGTACATAAAGAAGACCTTTCTCTATTTTTCTCTGAAATAAGAGCGTAGATTGTCTTGATTCATCCTCAGCAAGCCACCAAAAACTGGAAGAGAGGCACATTAGGTCTGAATACCCACACCCGCTGAAGTGGAATATAAATGGTTAAATCTTGATTCCCTTTAACACATAGAATTTTATGTGACCCTAGGATGTGATTTAAGATGCTGATGGTTTATACAATCTCATTTTACACAATTAGACGACACAAAAATAAAAAGGGGAGTGAGATACATACTCATATATTCCATACATAAACATAAAATATGTCCATGTTTTATTTTGACTCCCAAATTGCATGTTTGTGGCTATCAGAAATATAAGTCCTTCACTTACATGTTTTCCATCTAAATACCTTAGTCACAGAAATTGGCACCACAATTGTTATTCTATCTCTCAAACCGGATTCTGATATGGGCTAAGCAGAACATCACCTCCCTAGGAATTAGTGCCCAAACAAATCTATAATCCAGGGAAAGTTGATAAAAGCCTGCTTTCCCTATATTCTTTAGTTGGGAAAGAAAAGCTGTTCTCCCTTATTGTACACAATTTCTTCTAAAAAAGTTAAAATTCACTTATCTTCCAGAGGATACTGGGAAATAATGAAACCTAAATATTTAATGCTGTTTCAGTTGCAATGAAAACCTCTTTAGATTTTTGAAGAAATAGCTTTAACATGTTATTTGTTAAGGAATCTATCTGGCATTAAGTTTGATGTGAACCGTTTAAATTTTAATTAAAGCAGAGAAAAAAAGCAATAACACTCAAAGACACAGATGTAAGAGCCCACCAAAAGTTTCAGGTTTAAAAGCTGCATTTTGGAATGTTTGCTAATGCACATGGGCAGATGTCACCAACACAAGAGAAATTTATTAAATCTTAGCATCTATTTTATATTCAAAGACACTGTATATACCAAGGTGGCGAAAGTTAAAAGGGACTAAACTTAGTAACTACTTATATTCTTTTTATTTTACCATCAGTAGACGAACTCATTCAAACAACTGCTGTTTTGAAGCATGTAATTTTGACCCAACAATATGTAAAGGTCAAAACGAGTCCATTTTTTACCATAGAGGGTCTTATCCCCCCTCTGAACACAAGAGGTCGCTCCTGTGATCAAGTACTGGGGGAAAATACTAATCAGTTTGATGTAGTCTATAAAAACATAACAAAATTTTAAGATATATTTGATACATTATAATGCACACATAGCAATCAGTTATGGAAACAGGAATAATCTGTGATTACATTTGAACTTCAAGGGGAAAAGACAATGCCTGATAACTTTGTAATGCAAAATGTATTTGCAACACACAGAAAATACAGAGCACATCCATCCATTATGGAAAAAAAAATTGGATTTCCTCAAATTTCTCCCTTTTATAGGGGGAATATTCTGTATGATGTTTACCTCTATCAGCATAAGAACTTATTAAGAAAATGCTTGTGTAATGTTACAGTGTGAGCTGAAAAAAGAAAAACACCTTGTCTTTCTTCACTACCATTACGATGGAATTGCCCACTACTAAATGTTTTCCCCAATGTTACATGCTGGTTTCTCTATTTGAAATTGCTATCATCGTTGTCAATAATTCTTTGGAATAGCTTATTAGTTTAGGGACTTAAATACCACATTGTGTGCATGGGTGGTATGAAGGACGAATGGATAGTGAGGGTGTGCTTTGTGAATCTCAAATGTAGGTCATCAGGCTTGTGGCAGCTTCTATTGTTTAACTCCATGTTATAAAGGTGGCATGACGGAATATGATTGGTTAAAATGCTCTATTTATTTTCTAGAGTTACAGTGTGTGTTTGTTTGTTTTTAACTGTTGTCAACTTGGTTATCTATACTGGAAGCATACCCCTATAGTGGGGAAACTTGCTTCATGTTATTATCAGCATCATTATTGGAAAAGTAGCCTAAAAAAAAAAAGCTACCAAACATACAATACCAGAGACTAGAAACTTTGACCATTATAAAAGCAAAATAAATCTGGTAAATTTATTACCTCTGTCTACCAAACTTTCGATTTCACACGCGCACTCTGATAGAGCTTACAATAAAAATAGGAGAGATCCAGTTAGAGATCTTCCTTGAGAGAAACAAAACAAATACGTGTTCCTGGTAAAGGCCCAGCTAGGTCAGGAGGAAACTCAATGCATCTTGCATCTCTTAACTCTCTGGAGGAGTATATCCACGCAAACCGAGCCACTGAGGCCGGCTTGGTGGCTCACAGCTCTGATCGAGGGTTAGATGTGGAGAAAGATACAAAGAAAGGAGTTTCCTAACACCGGGTTTTCTCGCGGCAACAAGACACCAAAACTCAGCCTTCTACACTTGGATTTTGTGGGTCTTTTAAGATAAAACTGGCAGTCACATTAGATAAGGTCTGGCTACTTAGAAGCCTTCCAAGAAATGTGGGTTTCTTCCTGTGTTGTGGGGTAAACTGTCAAGATGACGGGAACTTGTAAGACATTATTGAAAAAGGTTACCAGCGAGTTGCAGTCAACATTCTCTCTCCAGGTTGTTTCTCTAGAGAAAATTATCAGATAAACACTCCTGGTGACGTGAAATCTACATTTCACTGTTCCGCTGTATTAGACGGCGCCCCACTCTTGCCCTTAGACTAAGCCATTTTTAAAAATCTCCATAGACACTGAGACTTGTTATACTTATCAAAACACCACTAGCTAATTATATACGTTTGCTTAAAAACCACTAGCAATAGGCTAGCGGAACAGGAACTGGAGAGGGTATAATCACTTTACAAACTTTAAGCTAGCAGAAGATCCTTTCACCCTGGCTTCGGGTTAGTGCGCTGCCTAAACTCTAAACTGCAAAACAGATCAGTGGATCGGAAAGAACAGTTCTCAGAGTCAACTTGGTTTTACCTGTGCGCTTCCAAACTGATTTTCCGCTAAGACAAGAAACGCCCTTCCCTCCCACCCAGGTTTTTAAGAGATCTGGGGTGGGGATAACGGGTTAGTGAAGTAGCGGCAGCGAACACTCTGGGCCGAATCATCCCAGTCCCGGTTCTTTCCCCCCTGGGCAGCTCACAGTGGGCGCTGCGCAGCCAGTTCGGGAACTCACCCTCCCCGGCAGCCCAGGCGCGCCGGCTCGGAACTGAGCGCCAGAGCGCCAGACCAAGGCAAGCCACACGGCCTGTTCCAAGTCTCCCCTTCTTCTAGAACCCGGGAGGGACCTCGTCCACAGGAAGACCTACCCACCAGCCACTCGCCACCGGCGCAGAAAAGTGAGCCCCGCGAGCAAAACGGCCAGCCGGACCGCGGGGACCCCAGGAGCGCAGGGCGGAGGAGCAGCGCGACGGGAGGCGAGGGCGCCGACGGCGCGGCCGGGAAGGCGCGAGGGAGGGGGCAGGAGGAGGTGGCGGAGGCACAGGAGAGAGACGCCCAAAGCTAGGGCAGCCGGGCCGCCCGAGCGTCGGGAGAGAACCGCCAGAGCCCAGAGCGAGTTGCCTCGGGAGCCCTAATCCTCTCCTGCCGGCTCGCCGAGCGGTCAGTGGCGCGCGGCGACAGCGAGGCTGAAATATGATAATCAGAACAGCTGCGCCGCGCGCCCCGCAGCCAATGGGCGCGGCGCTCGCCTGACGTCCCCGCGCGCTGCGTCAGACCAATGGCGATGGAGCTGAGTTGGAGCAGAGAAGTTTGAGTAAGAGATAAGGAAGAGAGGTGCCCTAGCCGCGCCGAGTCCGCCGCCGCCGCAGCGCCTCCGCTCCGCCAACTCCGCCGGCTTAAATTGGACTCCCCGATCCGCGAGGGCGCGGCGCAGCCGGGCAGCGGCTCTCTCAGCCTTGGCAACCCCAGGGGCCACTATTTCCCACTTAACCACAGCTCCAGCATCCTCTCTGTGGGCTGTTCACCAACTGTACAACCACCATTTCACTGTGGACATTACTCCCTCTTACAGATATGGGAGACATGGGAGATCCACCAAAAAGTAAGAGGCTCTTTTACCTTGTCGGGCTCGTGTGCTGTTCTTGTGCGGGGGTCTCTCTCAGGCACGGGTGTCAAGGGCTCCTCCGAGTTGGAGTCATTGCCTGGAGAGAGAAAAAGTGGCTTTTTCTTCTTGTCGCCACGCCTGCATGCTTGCTGTCGGTTCCGATCTTCGGGAAACTGATCGTACCTTGTATTTGAATTCGCCTGTGTACCCTCCAAAAACCCTAGCCTTCTAGTGTGGAGCGGTCGTTTCCTCCTTGGGAATCTGGAGCTCTCCGAGAAGGTTATTCTGTTGCAAAGGTCTGCCTGCACATACAATGCCCGGAGATGTGAATTAGCGTTAGACTTGCAAAAAAGAACGAGTGACAACTGTATTGATGTCTGCTCTTGCTAACAATATCCAGTCCTATGCTCTATTTAAGAGCGTGCTTCCTAGAAAATACAGACATCCCTGCGTTCACTTAACGCTTCTAGTCAAAACCTTTTCTTTGACTTGACTTATCCATAATCTTTCCCAATGATTATGGCAAAGAGGGAGGGGGAGGAAAATAGAACTACAAAATGAACGGGTTTGATTGCGTGCTAGGCTTACAAATGCAGACTATTCAAATCTGCCTTTTACATATATTCCACCTCCTTTTTCAAATGAGTCAAGGTTTTGATGGCACACTTCAATTACCATCCCAAAGTGCAATACTCTCTTAAAAAAAAAAGAAAGAAAAAAAAATCCTAGAGTACGCCCTATAAGAGAACGACACTAAAAGTGTGTTTATCTCTGTAGGAAGTAAACGGTTAGTCAATCATGTATTTATTTTCATTTCAGAAAAACGTCTGATTTCCCTATGTGTTGGTTGCGGCAATCAAATTCACGATCAGTATATACTGAGGGTTTCGCCGGATTTGGAATGGCATGCGGCATGTTTGAAATGTGCGGAGTGTAATCAGTATTTGGACGAGAGCTGTACGTGCTTTGTTAGAGATGGGAAAACCTACTGTAAAAGAGATTATATCAGGTACGCCATTTACACTGCTTCCTTAATTTTGTGAGATTTCCTGTTTCTCCCCCTCTCATTATTTGGTGTAGCATTGTCTCTTTTCGAAGTTTGCCTTAGTGGTGTACATCGAGCAAAAGTTACCCTGTTGGTGTGTTACATAAATTAAACTATGGTGTTCATTTCACTTCTTAGGAAAGAAAACACTAAAAGTCAATAGTGGTTTTCAGAAATTGTGTGCTATTGAAGCTTGTTTTTATTGCTGTTGGAATTTGTGATGCTTAAATTCTTTTCCTTTTTCACCCTCATTTCAAAACACAAAAATTAAAGGTGGATAACTTAAGGTTTCTGAACTTTTTCTAAAGATTGGCTTTTGTTGTATCATGCAGTGCTTTTATTTTTCTTTTTTGAATAAAAACAAAAGTTTGACTTTAGCATGTGTAGGGGTGTTTTTTGAAAGAGCTAGTGGAGGTATTGTCACTTTTATTTTTGGGGTAAGATCCCCTTTCTGGAAAATTTCAGAGCCATCCTAAATATTCCCTACAAAAAGACCGGAAATTTAATCTTTTTAAATATTAACCCTTTGGTGACATCTGACTGTCTTTTCTTTCTTATCTTATCTGAGCTGATGAATTAGACAGAGCAGATCAAATTGCCCATCATCTGTCTACGAACAATTGGTATATTTAGATAATTGAACAGCTTCCTTTCTCACATTAAAATCTGGTAACTGATAAAATGAGCGAATTGTCCACACTGACAAGACTAAAAGCACATAAGGAACTTTTTGTGTTTTTTTTCTTTCAATTTGTTCTGTCTAAATTTCAAGCTTCGCTAATCTTAAATTTTCTCTGATCTGTGTATCTCTATGTCAGAAACTTAATTTTCTGCTTAGGAAGTGAGTAGAAGTTCTATAGAAAATTATTTTGTTCTAATAACAGACAGAAGAGATAACATCTCTATGTGTTAAAATAATATTAAAATGTCATTTAAATTTTCTTCTCCAGTAGTTATTAACACCAATTAGCTTTGTTAATCATAGAGTTTATGGAGCTGGAAATGTATATTCAAATTTAGTTAATATTTAAGTGTGTAATCAAAATTCTTGCTCATTTAGCTTCCAGCATTTTTTCTTATTTCAAAATTGTAAAGTCTAATCTCGATAGACTTGGGGGTCAGATAAAATTTATTAGTATTTTGGGGAGAGGGAAAAGAGTGGGAGGAAATAGGGCAAGTGGGAAACAGGAGGAAGGGGGAGGGATTTTCTAAATTGTTTGGTCACAGGCAAGGTAAAGTCCTTATCCTATGAAATGAAAGATCTCACACAGAGTAGGCGGAGGGAGGAAAAACTTTTGAATCTACCTTCTAACCTCTGACAAATGAGCCGCTTTCATTGTTTACTTGATTGGTGTGTGAACTCAAAAGATTCTGGAGAGGGAAATCCCACTTCGCACCTCTGGCAGTATCTTTACTCCTATGGAGAAGGTGTTTTGCTCAATTGCCTTCAGACCTCCTTGTGCCTAGATACACGTTTGTAGAAGGAGCCAATGGCTTTTACCTTTTCCTCTCCACATTCACAACTGTGTGTGTGTGTGTGTGTGTGTGTGTGTGTGTGTGTGTGTGTGTGTCTTTGAAATCCTGTTGTAAATGCAGAACAGAGGAACCATTTAGATTTCTAAATGCCTTGCTTCCCTTGGGGGAGCAAGATTTCTGCCACCCTCTTTTTGTATGGATCTTCCCCTGGCTTCTATTCTCAAGTTTGTAGGAATTCCTCTGTTTCTGTTATTCCTGAAACTTGGAGAGGGTGCCCGGGCAGGTCCACCTAGATGGAACCTATGTAGATTGTCCCTTGGTGAGGAAAGGTCAGCATTTAGAAAGGCCTTCAAAGTAGGTCTTCTCATTTTTGCAGCTGGTCATGGCAAATGGAAATAGAGGTAGAATTTTCAACTTGAAAAAATTGAGGACGCAGAAATGTGTAATTTAAATAATAAAAGGGAATGGAGAGAGAGAAACTTTCTGCTAAGGTTGTTGTCTTAGAAAAATATCTTGGGAAAAACTGCAATGGGCTTGTTCAGAAAGGGAACTGGAAACCCTCAGAGGTTTCGTTTTGTTATTCTGCTTGTGCATTTGTGTGTGTGTGCAAACTGAGTGGAGTGACAATCCCATTGACCGACCCCTTTTTCTCCTGGAAGGAGGACTTTTTGTTGTGACTTTTCTAGTAGTAGAAAATGAAGGACAGAGAGGTATAATTGTGGGGCCAGTGGCTACTGGAGTCCCGGGGAAACCTTCCTGCTAAGAGCTGAAAGGGCCACTGCCAGGACTGGTTATAGAGCAGCCGCCCGGGTTTTGAATACATCAAAAATTTTTCCTTGATGTTCTGAGCTAAAAGGTACCTACAGAGACACAAAGGTTCATAGCAAGAGTAAAATAAAGGGAGAGAGAGAAAAGAAGAAACCTAACCATTTCTTTCCTCCCACCCCCAGCTTGTCTGCTAATACAGATTTCAGTGTCTCAGGGCGTTGTGGCCGGGGTCGCTGGCGACTTGGGGCCTGGGCAGCGCCCGCCTGAAGTGACCCCCTCTCCCTGTGCTTCTCTCCTGGCCCGGCCTGGCCCTGCGCAGGTTGTACGGGATCAAATGCGCCAAGTGCAGCATCGGCTTCAGCAAGAACGACTTCGTGATGCGCGCCCGCTCCAAGGTGTACCACATCGAGTGTTTCCGCTGCGTGGCCTGCAGCCGCCAGCTCATTCCCGGGGACGAATTCGCGCTGCGGGAGGATGGGCTCTTCTGCCGCGCAGACCACGACGTAGTGGAGAGGGCCAGTCTGGGCGCCGGTGACCCGCTCAGCCCCCTGCACCCGGCACGGCCGCTGCAAATGGCAGGTACTCCTTGGCCTCGAGAGAGGCCCGACTTGGGAGACAGATGCTGGGCTGGGCCGGCGCCGCGGCTCCTGCCTGCTTGCTGGAGGCCACAGCAGCCCCTGTAGCCACCGGGCAGTCCCTGCGGCAGCGGTAGGCGGTTAAATGAAAGTCTTCCGAGTGCAGTTGGCACTGTGCTTCACTCTCTCAGCAAGGTTCGGTGCACTCTCTGTCCCCCCTTGACGCCCCAGCGCACCTACACTTCCGTGTCTGTATATGGGTACACATAAATGTACACCACTTATGCACACAGGTATACACACGCCCAAATAGTACTTCCAGTTCACCTTGGCCTCCAAGCAATGACTTACTGAAAAAGGGCTTCAACTCCCCACCTGGTAGTCTCCTGCTGCTGCCTAATTAAAGGGGTGGAGCTCTTGGCCCCAGGAGCTTCCTCCTTTAACCCAATGAAGGAAGTTTAGGTGGCCTCTAGTCATTTAACCTCCCAAATTATTGCTCTTTGTGAACTGCCCCACACCCCAAAACATTTTTTAAATTTATTTGTATCCTTTTGGGAGAGAATGGACTTGAAAAGATACAGTCTTAATAACTGCAGGCCATTGCACAGAGCTGTAATTTAAAACTGTCAACAAGCTAATCTGCAGTAATTGCCTTTTAAAGGGGGCCTGCCTCTTTAAGCTGTTCACCGATTTGGTGAGAATTTCATCTTTGGGCCCGCAGGCTTTAAC
Source organism: Scalopus aquaticus (assembly GCA_004024925.1). Taxonomy (NCBI): domain Eukaryota; kingdom Metazoa; phylum Chordata; class Mammalia; order Eulipotyphla; family Talpidae; genus Scalopus; species Scalopus aquaticus. The sequence continues at coordinate 155,298 of PVIJ01001593.1, forward strand.
ACTAAATTGACCCCTTAGGTGTTGACCTGAGTAGGGGGTCCTGGAAGGTGCTAGAGTCATATCAAAATGATCTGAGGGCCTTTTCCCCAGTAAGGAAAGTAGAAACAGAGCAAGCTGGCCAGGAGGGAGGTGGTGGGTAAGAAGGCAGACAGTGTTTACAAATCTGCCTTGCTCATATGAATAGATCTGCCTTCCCCCTTGCATTTTAGTATCCATTTGCACTAACACTGGCTTAAGGAAACTACTACTCACACCCTCTTTCTGGCAGATTTAAAAATTCTGTCCTGAGAAATTTTGTGACTAGCTTGCAAGGGGATGAGGCCCGAGGTGGCAAATTCTGTCCCTGGAACTATGCTCTGCTTGATGGAAAATACAGGAGGCTGAAATATTGGGAGGGAAGCAGGAGACAGAAGGCATCTCAGCTGTCAGTTAATCTAGAGCTTAGGCAGTTCAACAGACTTTTGGTTTTCCTTTGCTTAGGATGGTAAACCTATCTCAGAACCTTCAGGTAGATTTAGTACTAAGAAAGAACAGAGGAGGGGACCGAAATAACTGAGTTCCTCTGGCCCCTTGACATGAGTGTCCTGGAGACCGATGTTCAAGATTTTCTGGTAGAATTTTAGGCTTTTCTTGTTGCTGATATTCCAGTTGGTGGAGTGTCTGGGCCTGTCACTGAGGTTCTGTTTCCTTCCCCAGTACAGTCTGTTGTCTTCACCCCAGGGTGTGGATGTGTGTTGGGGGAGGAGGAGGGCATGGAACCTGGGCCCAACCTGAAGAAGGGGGGGGGGGAGAAGAGGAACAATGCTGAAAAAATGCCACCCCTGCTGCAAGCAGGGGGACAGCCCTTGAGACCTGAGCTCTTTTGCTAATGCCGTGTTGACACCAGCAGGGAGGAGGCTGCTTTCAGGGCCGGATTACTCAGCATTGACCTCTGAGATTAGAGAGTGAGATTTTATTCTTCCATTGCTCCCTTCACACTCACCTCTGCCTCCCGTGCTTTGTCTGTGGAGGCTGCAAAGCACTGGCCATTGTCCAGGAGCAGCACGGGTACAGAAGCAACCTGGCCCGGTGCTCACGGAGCCCCTTGCCCCACAGCCGAGCCCATCTCCGCCCGGCAGCCAGCCCTGCGGCCCCACGTCCACAAGCAGCCCGAGAAGACCACCCGCGTGCGGACTGTGCTCAACGAGAAGCAGCTGCACACCTTGCGGACCTGCTATGCCGCCAACCCCCGGCCCGACGCACTCATGAAGGAGCAACTGGTGGAGATGACAGGCCTCAGCCCCCGAGTGATCCGGGTCTGGTTTCAGAACAAGCGCTGCAAGGACAAGAAGCGGAGCATCATGATGAAGCAGCTCCAGCAGCAGCAGCCGAATGACAAAACTGTGAGTGGCCCTGGGGCCCTGCAGGGAACACGAGGGGAAGCAGGCGCAGGGCTCTGAGGGGAAGACCAGCCCCCCCAGCCTGGCCTGCAGTCGGTTTTCCACCCTGTTCCCAAGCAGGAAGCAGACACCCTAATGGGTGGTACTTCACCCCCTACTCATACCCACTGGAGAGGCAACTAGCACCTGTCCACCCTGCTCTGAAGGCCTGGCTGGTCAGGAAGGACCTTCCTGTGGGTTGGAGTACTGCTCCTCCTCGCAGCCGGGGTGGGTGGACTCCTGTCTGTCACCCTGGCCTGCAACCTGGTGCCCAAAAAACCAGAGAGGAAAGAGGGACAGGACAACTCCTTGCCTTCCTATGTAATCTGGGGGTTAGGTAGGTGAATCACTCTGGAGTTCCCCTGGGTGCACACAGAGTAGTAGGCAAGGCCTGGTACAGGGCCTACAGGTCAGTGAGGCCCCCCCAAGGTGATACTGAAAACAGGACACCCTCTGCTAAGGGTCCAGGCCAGGCCTCCAGAAACATCAGGCTCTGGGCACCACTATCCAGTGTCATCCTGGGACCGTGCTGCACCCATCCTGCAGGCCTCCTCATTAAGTTAAGCTATAGAGTTTTTGTTGGTTTTTTCTTTTTCTTTTTACTGCCCCGGACCTATTTTTAAATGCCATAAAACCTGCTGTCATTAAACTTGGCAGACCAGCCAAGGCTGGGCCAGGGCACTTTCTAAGTTGGTTAGTGCATAATAGCACAATAACTGCCAGACCCAAGTGCTTGAAGGTGGGCCTTGACTCTGCTGGGAGAGCTGCCTGCAGAAAATCTAACCAAAAAATTCAACTCACTGAAACTGCTCAGGAAACCATCACATACGGGGACTTGAGGGTGGTCTTTCCGCCTCAGTTTTCTACTTGTGGGATGCTGAGGCTTGGGGAGGCAGATGGAAGGAACTGGGAGGAGCTGTGAACACAAGGGAAAAAAGAAAACTAGTAGACTCTGGCTTAGTAAAGGTCCAAGAAGACCTACTAGTCCATCTCACAGAAGCAGAAAAACAAAACATAATAAAACAAAACTGAACTCCAGTTAATATCCAGTATGCAGCAGATTAGCTGAGTCAATAGAAGCCACTATATAGATAAGATAATTCCAGGGTGTATTTGCTTAGCCTGTGGAAACAATGGAGGGAGGGTGTTTGCTCATTAACATGTTGGGATTGGGGTGGGGGCTATTCACAGAATATCCAAGGGATGACAGGAACTCCCATGGTGGCTGCCAGTCCAGAGAGACACGACGGTGGCTTACAGGCAAACCCAGTGGAGGTGCAAAGTTACCAGCCGCCTTGGAAAGTACTGAGTGACTTCGCCTTGCAGAGTGACATAGATCAGCCTGCTTTTCAGCAACTGGTAAGTGTCAACTCCCAGTGTGAGGAAGCTGAACCTCCAACAGAAAAAAGATTCTGGTTTAACTGTCATACAGTGAAAGATTGGGGAGCAGGAGGTGCCTCCCTGGCCCCAGGGTTGGGGAGAGATGAAGGAGGCGTGTTGCAGAAAGGACGAAAGAGCAAGGAAAACAAAGCTCCTGAGTCTTCTCTATGAGACTGCATCATTTGACCAAGTCGGTTGAATTTCCAATCAGTCAGGGCCTCTTTGAGGGATTAACTTCAAGGTGACTAACTAGATAGACATGCCTGGGAAAGTGCACATGGCCGCCAAATGGTCCATCTTCAGCCCTCAGCAGTGGAAGGGCTTTCAGAGATCACCTTGGCATTTTGATGAGCAATTAGTAAATTCACTCCCTTTTCAGTTCCTGGAGTATGGTGTATTTTAGGACCCAGGTCAAGGTGATTGGAATAATCATGGGTGTTGTAATGCATAATCAATGTTATTATCAGTGAGCAGCAGACACCTCTCTGGGTACAGTTTTCACCTATGTCATTAACATAGTTTAGTATAACCTATGATTGAAATTTTTTGTTACTATATCCCTTTCTGGGAATATATTAATCTAAAATATAGACAGCTTTAAAATGCAAGCCTCATTTTTAACTGCATGAGTTCAATTGTCAAAACAGTCACTGTCACATACAGTGTGACATGTATAGCAAAAGGAACATGAGCTCTACCAATCAGATACTCTGAAAACAAGTTTCAACATTTGTATATTTTGCATATGCAGAGAAAGGAAAATTGACTTACCTTTCTTCTACAAAAGTTCTAAGGGTCAATATAAGCTAAGTTTATTAAACATGCCTTTTGTATATGTATACTTTTTTTTTCTCAAGTAGTAAACAGCCCTATAGATTCTTGTTCTATAAAACAAGATGTAGGCTAAAATCTATTTCCTTGCTTTGAAAATAAAGTTTTAATTGAGGTTAGATTTTTACCTGGAGGGCATTTTTATTCTCTTCTGCCACAGTTAGGGGATGGGCCAGAGGCCTTGGTTAAAAGGACCTTGCCTCAGGCTTTTGTTTGTAAGTGGGCTAGTCTAGAAGCTGGGTAAATTTGAGAAACCCCTTGATCTCACAATGGGAAGGCTTAATAGGGTAAAAAGAAAGGAGCCTAGAATTAGGAAAAAAAATAATTTATTTTCATGTCAGGTTAGTCTTATGAGTTATTCAAGCAGAACCTGGATCATAGATCGCAGTTAAAGGGTTCAGGCCATCCAAGTGTTTGCACCTTCTGAAACTTTAGTGTCACATGAGAGCAGTGGAAGGGATCCTAGGCGGGAGGGGGTGGGGCAGGTCAGGGTGAAGAGTTGTACTACAGCCACACAATGCTTCCAATTTAAAAGAAGGAGCCAGGTATTTATAATGCCATGATGTTAAAATATATTAGGAGGAAGGGAGGTGGGTGAGAGAACGTAGAGACAGGCCAAAAGGCAGCAGGACCTACAAGGAGGAAGAAAGTCCTCTGAACCCTCTGAGGAGTTAATCACTGTTCTGTGGAGCCTCCTCTGAAGCTCCTGTCACACTCTCACAAGACCTGAGTGTGTTATGAATTTTCCAACTCAAGAAGAAAGGCTTTGATGCGTAGAGACTGAGAGTTCGCCTGCTCCCAGGGCAACATGTAGCCAACAGGATAATTTTATTTCGAGAATACATGGTAGAGTTTCCATGCCATTTTACAGTGGGAAACACATTTGTCCTTAAATAATTTAATGCAACATAATGTTGGGAATTCAGTTTGAGTTAAAATAGACATCTCTTGGAAGATGGGAAAGCGAGATGATTTCTCAAGTGTTTTTCCTTGCAGGCTTCTTTAAGCCTGTTATGATTCAATTATAGATGCAGATGTCTCTACATCTCTGTCTACATACACAGACACTTTTATGCACATACTCACAGATGACAAGTTCATCATCCTTTTCTGAATACAATCACAGCCTACTTTATTCATTTCTCAACCTTCTGTGCAGGTCAATTTTTCAGAAGGAGGACCAGGCTCTAATTCCACTGGCAGTGAAGTGGCATCGATGTCCTCTCAGCTTCCAGATACACCTAACAGCATGGTAGCCAGTCCTATTGAGGCATGAGGAACATTCATTCAGATGTATTTTTTTCCCTGTTGGAGAAAGTGGGAAATTATAATGTTGAACTCCGAAACAAAAGTATTTAACAACCCAGTCAATGAAAACTGAATTGAGAAATGAATGCTCCATGAAATGCACGAAGTCTGTTTTAATGACAAGGTGATATGGTAGCAACACTGTGAAGACAATCATGGGATTTTACTAGAATTAAACAACAAAACCCAAACCCAACATACGCTATCCAATGACCTTAGGAGTACTGAAAAAAAAAAAAGACGTTTTTAAAACGTAGAGGATTTATATTCAAGGATCTCAAAAAAAGCATTTTCATTTCACTGCACATCTAGAGAAAAGCAGAAATAGAGATTTTTCTAGTCCATCCTAATCTGAATGGTGCTGTTTCTATATTGGTCATTGCCTTGCCAAACAGGAGCTCCAGCAAATGAGCAGGAAGAGAAACTGGCCTCCTAGGCTGAAAGAGTCCTTTCAGGAAGGTGGAGCTGCATTGGTTTGCAATGTTTTTAGTTGACTTAACAAGGGGTTAATTGAAATCCTGGGTCTCTTAGCATGTCCTGTAGCTGGTTTCTTTTTTACTTTTGCCCCTCCCCCCACTTTTTTTTTTGAGATCCTTCCTCTATCAAGAAGTCTGAATCGACTTTAAAGGTTTTTGAATTCAGATTTAAAAACCAACTTATAAAGCATTGCAACAAGGTTACCTCTATTTTGCCACAAGCGTCTCGGGATTGTGTTTGACTTGTGTCTGTCCAAGAACTTTTCCCCCAAAGATGTGTATAGTTATTGGTTAAAATGACTGTTTTCGCTCTCTCTGGAAATAAAAGAGGAAAAAAGGAAACTTTTTTTGTTTGCTCTTGCATTGCAAAAATTATAAAGTAATTTATTATTTATTGTCGGAAGACTTGCCACTTTTCATGTCATTTGACATTTTTTGTTTGCTGAAGTAAAAAAAAAAGATAAAGGTTGTACCGTGGTCTTTGAATTATATGTTGAATTCTATGTGTTTTGTCTTTTTTCTTAAATATTATGTGAAATCAAAGCGCCATATGTAGAATTATATCTTCAGGACTATTTCACTAATAAACGTTTGGCATAGATAAATAAATAAACGCAATGATCCAGGGTCCCTCTTTTATATGTTTACAAGTAAGTCGTTAAAATGTCTGAAATTAAGGATTGCATGTGAATTGGGGTAAAATGACATACAATAGGTGTGATGTTCTATTGCAAGTAGGGTTACATTTGCAAGTTTGCATTTTTTAGTAGTTGGATCAGAACTGCTTGGGAACTTAGCTCTCAGCTGTGATAACATTATTGGTGGTTTTTGTTTTGTTTTTTAAATGAGATAATACCCTCTGTCCTACTCTCTACCTTTCTTTCATTTTTCTTACCCTACCCCCACTGCCCAGCACCTCATCCAAATTAGGAAAAGAGTCCTGTTTAAAATAAGTGTTGGTTTCAAGTCACTATTTTATTTTCTTAAGAGTAAGTGCTTTAGACCAAAGTCTCCAGCTTTGGACTATTGAAATGACCCACGTTTTAGGTATAAGCGTTGCTAAAAGAGAGACTTTCCGCCTAGCCAGTGAGGTATGACCATTATTTACCAGTGGCTGTCAGTCCATTGAGAAATGCTGCATTATTTGCGCAGCAAGAACAGGCCCAGAGAGGAGTTTGCTCAGCAATTCCCAGGCCAGCCGGTATATCTTTGCTCCGTCCCACCCCGCCCCAGACTTGTACTCTACTCCCAACCTTTGCTTTTTCTTCCCAACTCCAATTCCAAAACCCATGCTAGGGGTACTGGCCGGGGCAGAGACCTCCGCGGAGGCTGTTGGAAAAACGCATTTTATGAAATGAGGACCGGTGGCTTGTTCTGCATCAGGGCTCAGGCCAGAGTTACCTGGACATAATGTGCTAAAAGACCTATTCCGTCTGTCATTTAGCAGTAGATCGCTGTGAAAGCCAGAAACTGGGGACAGATAAATGGTCCTGCTCGAAATTAGGCTTCTAGTCATTTCTTCGATTGCGGGGGGCAGAGTTAGGATGTGGGCACCACTCCTTTCCTCCCTACTTTGACTCTTTAGAAAATGGATGCCTTTGTATGCGTAAGTGTAATACAGTTTTTAAGTATCTGATAACTCTTAATAAATATGAACGCTAACATACCCTAATCCTGTGTCCTGTGCCGTGTGCCCCTTCGGACCCCCTGCAGGGAATAGGGTGGCGGCTGGGCTGCAGACTGGGTGAGCCCCGCAGCTCCCCTGCTCTCAAGTCGCTTCCACCCTCTCCAAACCTGCCGCAAGTCGGGAAACGAGCCTCAATTAGGCTTTTGTTTGGCATGGTTCTACATAACGGGTTAATTACAGGCTCTAACGTGGGGGCAGAGAGAAAACAAACTTTGCATTGAAAATGTTACAGTGCATTAGACATGCCCGTTGATTACTTTGATTGTTGTGTCTAATTCTTGACAGAGGGGTAATAATTTGTCCGGGGGTAATAATGGCTTGTAGTCTAGTCTGTTGAGAAAAACAGGAGTTATGTCTTATCTCACACGGATCTTCTCAGAAAAAGACCTTTTCTTTTCTTTCTTTTTTTTTCTTTTTTCTTTTCTCTCTGGTCTCCTCTAATCTCTAGCACCGGACTTGACTTTTAGCTTCCTGTACGAAGTATCTTTTTTGTCTTTTCAGTTTTCCTTCTTCCTCACCATCCTACCTGAGATGGCTAGCTATTAATAAGTGCAAGGAAAGCAGGCCCAACTTAATATTGGTGCCACGGGTGCAAAGTTATCGATTGCCCAGACCTGAACTTGGAAACCCTTAAGACGGCCTCAGTCAGAAGCCTCAGGTAGGCGCTTTTGAGAAAGTTAAGTTCCAAAGATGTAAAAAAACTTTAGAGTTTGAATACAATGAAAGGAATTAAGTGAGGCACATCTTTGTGCTTTGTGATGCTTTTTCATCCTGACATTTATTTCTAAGATGGGGTAGGGGGTGGGCAGGGAAGGAGTTGATGTTTTATATATATAGATGTCAGTCTATTTCTGAAGTCCACAGCTTGAATTTAAGTACAGTAATTTGGGAAGGGAGTGATGAATGATTTGGTTTCACTTGCTAGATTCAAGATATTTGTTGCCTGATGGCTGAGAATGGATTGATGGGTCGATAACGTTCTCAGTTTTTTGTATTATTCATATGAAAGGTGTGTTCCCTTCTAGACTCCTCAGCATGTGCTCTAAAATGTGTAGCTGAAATGTCTTCTTGTTTGCAAACCATCTCTTGCACATTCTCTCCCGTTCTCTGCACACCTCTGGAGACCTAGTTTTAAGCTGTGCGCTTCTAATGAAATTCCTCCTGTTTGTTATTATCTTTGATCCTCCCTCCCCTATTACTCTGAATTCTTCCTTCTGGACATTATGACTCATTTCCTCTAGCTTCAGCAAGCTAAAATTTAGCGCAACTAAAAACATCCAGGACACCCTCCTTAGGTGAGGGAATCCATACTGATATCGATAAAGAATGGACTTTTTCTTACTGTTTCTTCTATTTCAGTGTGCTGTCTTTCCCTTTTACGAAATGGGCCTGGTTTTTCTGACTGGGAAAAAGCTCCTTTCTAAATTGGAATCATAGTTGAAGAGATTTTGTTCTTGAAATAATACTTCTGGGTATTTGAGATTCCATGTGGGTGTGTCTGCCCCCTTACCCGTTTACAGCATTTTTGGAACTGGAGGCTAAATAGAAGATTTTGTGATGCGCTGCTGCTCTTCACCCTGATCACCTTGTTAATAAACTCACCTTGCCAACCTTTTTCTAGCCTCTTATCTTTTGACTACCAGCCAAAAAGACAATGTGCTTTTAAGTTACCTACAAGTATTTTGCATTTCTTAACACCTTGAAATTTCAAGCTATAAGATCGTTCTAATTGAAATATCTCTCTTAATCCCATGTGGAGTTACTTAACTTTTCCCCTTTTTCTTTAAAAAAAAAAAGCAGAAAAGTTAAAACTCGGTCCAAACCACCAGAAGGACATTGTTTTGATGGAACATAGCCAATTTGTGCTTTTAATCTCACCCCTGGTGGAAGTAAACTAAGGAGAATGTACTTATTTTCTTATTTGTAAAGTTCAGTTTAGTCAACCTTTTAAAAGGATACTTATAATCCAAATTATGCTTGAGCTCTATTCATTAACTACTATTTACTCCCTTTCCACTAATTAACAATTAAAGATTATTTCACAATAAGAAGTCAAATTTTCGTTGGAGGTGCTGAAGAAAGGAAGAATCAATTATCTTTGTGCTTTTATTTTAAAAAGTGTTACTTTTGAAACTCGTCACAAATCTTGAACTCTCCTTAACTGCTTAAAATACAAACAGCTTGTACAGTCTTACTGGATGTTTTTAAAACTAAAATGCAAGTAGTTAATTCAGGGCGCTGGCAGTCAATTCTGTTTACTGATCTTTTTTGATTGTTGTTTTCTTGATAACCGAGCAAGCCACTGAATGACTGTTTGAGCCCAGGCGCCACAAACATAAACTTCACAGCTTACAATGTCCCAAGTCGTGATGGAGGATCTCTCCACACCTCCCAGAGACTTCTTAAGTGTAGACAGAGAAGTTGGTTCACAGGGAACTAAGGGGGGGGAGGGGCGGGAAGGAAGGCTGCTGAGTGTTCGCTCTCAACCTTGTTACTATCCCATCTTTTAATTTTTATAGCGCTTAGAATGTAGGCTCTGCGGAGCCAGTTTCTGTGCCTAGGAGAAACCAGTCTCTCCCCAGAGCCGTATTTAAGACTACTTGATTCTATTTTTTTTAAGTTACTCTGCAAATATTTTCTTCTTAATTATTCTTCTGCAAAAGGACTCAGCAATGATAAGCAAAGCTGTCTGGAAAAAAACAAACAAAAAAAAAAAAACCAACTTTCTCATCCCTGCTCTCCCCTTGTCAAGGGGACTCCTACGTTGGGGGTTGGGAGATGTGGGCTGAGTGCTTTTCCTCTAGGTGGGGAGAAAAGACGCATTGAACTGCCTTTTAGCACAGCTCTATGGGAGATGCCGCTTAGCTCTCTCCTTGTCTGGGAGCCTCTTTCCATCCCACAGCTCAAAAGTTTGTGTTCATTTCAGGGTGATGTTACTTGCGTATTTGATTGAGTTAGCTGCTTATTTTTGTCTGTGTTCCTAGTGGTTCTCTGCCCTGGTAGGATTCCCAGGTCCAGCTGGCGAGGCAGCGCCTGTCTGCCTTCAGGTTTGAAGCGTGCTGGTGTTAGGGATGGGGACCTGACTCTGGTTTAACCAGCCCCGCGACTACCGGAGGCAAATCAGCCCTTGATCCCTTAAAGAAGGGACTGTCGTGGTCCGGGAGAGGAAAAAAGGGTGTTGCTGGGCCCTTCTCTTTCAGGAGTTGATCAGGTTGGCAGATCTCGAGGACTAATCCAAACAAGGCGCTTGACTTGTGAGGTCGCGAGTCTAGACAGAGATGGTGGCTCGGCGGCTCCTTATCTTTCCCTGGAATCAGCCGAAGAGGCGCTCCCCAGCCCACTGCGCTGGGCTCGCCCGGGCCGGAGCCGCCGCCCGGCGCAGACAGCACAACAAACACAGCACCTGAAGCTTTACAGCTTACTTTATTGTTTAATGGGCAATGCTACAAAATAGTTTGTTTTCTCTGCCCAGCGCCCTCGGCCGCTTCGCGTTCGGGCCGGCCACCGACGCTGGGTGGGGGTGTGCATCAGCGCCCGGCCACTCGCGCCCGCAAGGAACGGTGATCCCCCCCCCTTGGTCCCACTCACTCCCCTTCCTCCCAGGCTCTGGGCGAGGCGTGCAAGGGTGCGTGGGAAGCCCAGCCGCTGCGCTTTTCTTTATTCCGCACCCGGGAGGCAGACGGGGTGGAGGGACTGTGGGAGACAGCTCGGGGCGAGGTGTCTTGAGCTAATCCGGTATCTCCTCTTGCTGCCTGGAAATGACAGTTCTGCGCGACAGCCACTTATGGTTTGCGGGGTCAGCGGACTCTGACTCAAGGGCGATCAATAAAAACATTTAGTTCAGTAATAACCTGCTTTTACCCCCCGAATGTACTGAGAAAGTTGCGTCACTATTTTGGACAGGGTGTCCCTGAGCGGCGGAGCGTCCTTTCTTTCCCCGCGAGCACAAAAGTGGCGTGACTTCCCAGTGTTTTGGTGACCACTTCACTTAGCCACGAAGCCTTCGGCTGGCTGCCACCACAAAGAGAATGGCACTGTCATCCACTGGGGAGCAAGGGGCCCTTGGGACAGAGCTTGCAGTGCTCTTTTTGAAATAGAAATAACCATGGTTGGGGATTTATAATGAAGGGTTTTGTGGCTCAAATTTCAAATTAATTGAGTGAGAGTAAGTTAATTCTAATTTTGGTTCTTCCCTATGGGACTTTTTTTTCTTGTTTCAAAAGGAGGGAGAGTTTCTAATTACCTCTTGTTATTCACTGTTCTCATTTGCAAGCAACATTATACGTGTGTGTCATTGGCAGGGAATAGATAATCTTGTCTGTTTGAAAACTAACCATAAATGTAGGTGAGAGTAATTTGGTGATGTGCTTAATGTGGTGGTAATACAGACACCACCATTTCCCAGCTTCAGTGACACTGCAAATTCTCATCTCAAGGCTCTCCCCTGGCTGTTCTCAGCTCCAGAACTGTGTGTCAGATGAAAAAAGACAAAGTAAGATAAAACCCAACTTTCATAAATTTGAAGGATTTCTCAGGGAAATGAAAACACAATAACATTTCTTCCTTCAGAAAATAATCTTTAACTGAAAGGCAGGCACTAACTTTTCTTTTTCTCATGGGTAAGAGTTGCTGTTTATTTTGACCTGTCACTAATACAATGTGTTGTTTGAAACTTATTCAACTTAGCAGGTATATGGAGATAATACTAGGCAGGCCACTGAATGTGATAAAGTAAGATATGGTGGGAATAAACTAGTAAGGCCTATGAAAGATTTTACATTTCCCCAATAGCTTTTTAATTAATATCTCTTTAAAATGTTACATTTTCTCGCACTTCTGTAATATCAAAAAGTTGAACTGGTTGTGTGATACACAGTAAAAATATGATTGCTAAAATGTTAATTGTGCAGTTTCTATTCTGCAATTGTTTTGATAACTTACGGTATCAATTTATGTTAAATAAGTTTTATTCTGAAAAAATTGTCCACAAGAAGGTAAAAACATGCTTTGTCTTAAAAGTTTCAATAATTACTTGTAGGCAACTATTGATTTTGTATTTTATGTATATATATACACACACACAGTTGGTTACTTTGAAATACATTTAATAAAGGAAAGTTGTATCTAATTTTGGGGGAGGACTAGGAGAAGAAAATAGAAAAAAAATGAGTTAGATTTGTGAAGAGCATACTTTGAAACAGTATGTTTTAAACAGTTAAATGAAAAATTGAGCCAAATAATGAAAGTTTCACTTAAAATTCACAAACTGTTACTGATATTTAAAATTTTAAATATTTAAAATTATCGTCTAAGAATTTTTGTTATGGGAGATCAGGCCTCAAGATAAAACACTTGAAATAAAAAGAGCCTAGAGACTCACATAACACTTTAAGATTTAATTCTCAAAACAAAAGGAGTTAATATGTTTGTAAAATATAGTAATTTGCTTCCCCAGCAATGAAAGCTGGTGTCTAAAAAGATGACTGGTGGAAAATACACAAGTTACTAGTTTCTGGATAATGGAAATGCTTAGTAAATTTTGAAATCATTTATTTACTTTCCTCAGCAAGATATGGAAATACTTTAGAGATTAATACTTAAAATTCTGTTTTTACGTAAAAGTATATTTCCTAATTTTCAACTGTTATGTAGCCTTAACGTTTACAACTTCAGAGATACTAGTCTCTCTTGCATTTTATGTATGGCCAAATTTCTGCCTATTTGCCAGAAGCTGAACTTTTGGATGAAGCATGATATATTGCCAATAAGAACTATCCTTTAAGTTCAGTTATCTCACCAATGACTTCATAAGTCTCATGAATGTTAATGAGAAATGTCCTTATGTGTCATATGCAAAATAGGACTTGGAGATATTTCACACAGAAATATCTTGTAGCAAATAATGCTGGATTAAATTGGCCTGAGAAGTAATTCAATTTCATCTCAGCCCAGATAATACTATAGTCTCACGGACAAAAATGAGCCTATGAAGTGATAGACTTAGAATTGAATTTAAAGACAAGGTTATAGAAAATGAATAGCTTGAAAATATGTCCCCCTATCTTTTGGAGTTTTAGGAGTAATCCTTAGCTCAGAGAAACTCCTGTCAGGTAAACGATAGCACTGCTCTGTCCTAACATCTAGGACCAACCTGGCCCGTGCTGCTTACTTGCCATGTAGGAAGTTGTTTCTATTGAATTATTTACTAGAACTTGAGTGATGCTTTATTTGTTTTCATTTTGTAGCACTGATGGACTATATGAAATCATTCTTGTGGATAAATGTATGCATTTGTAATGTGTGTTATGGCAACCTTTGGCTGTGGCCTGGAAATTTCTCTAAGGCAAAGCTAAGTGGTTAATATTAGAGTAGTCTGCAACATTACGGAATTGAAGGATGGTCGGAGAGTGTAAATGATGAATGTTGTTTGTCGTGCATGTTTTTTGGTTATTCAGGTTAAAATCTAGAATCATTCTACAAACAAAGAATATTTTAAGTCTTTATGGGGACTATCAAGAAAGGAGGCAGTTTCTCTAGAGCAAGAGTTGCAGAGTGGCTGTTTCTGCCATGACATGACACTTTTCTATCTGCTGAGCACTTTACAGTCATTAGTTATGCATGAGAGCCTGCAGAGCCCCTCTTCCAATGACCTCAGTACCTGTTTCTCAGAACAATTCTCAATTCCCTTGGCTTATCCTTCATATGTGCAAAGAGCAGAACATCAAAGAAGCAATACTGTGTCCCTGATGGCTTCAGTGAGGACTACATTAGATCAGAGAGTGGGAACTATTTTGTAGACATTTTCAGTGATGTCTACTCTCTTTACTTCCAGGAATCAAGGGAAGATGCTGCATGGTAAAGCAGGTGGGTGAAATAAACTAGCAAAACTGTCATCTTTCTCCTCAAGGCAGTGACTCTGAAACTTTTGCTGTCAGGACCCTTTTGCCTGCTTCAAAATTAGTGAGGCTCTCAAAAAGCTTTTGGTTAGGTGAGTCATCAATACATACCGTGGGATAAATTTTAAAAAATGATTATTTGAAATATTCATTTAAAATGGCACGCTATTTGTTAGCATTAATACTTTTTAATGAAAAATAAGTATGGATTACAAAACAAAGAAAATGAGTGTGAAGAGTGACATAGCTTTCTATCTTTGTAAATCTTTAAAATATCTGGCTTCATAGAAGATAGCTTAATTTTCATATCTGCTTCCTCATTCAATCTGTAGCAATATCACACATCATATAGCCTCTATCCACTTATGAGAGAATGAAAGTAAATAGGTGAATAATGTTTCAACATTATTATAAAACATCTTTGACGTTAGAGACCCCCTGAAAAAGTTTCTGAGACAATCCCTCAATGGTTTCTAGAGCAGATATTGAGAAACTTTGCTTTAAAAAATGGACTTTTGCAAAAGAATTATAGAGAAGTTATTGCTTGAAGGAATTTAATGCTTACATTAATGCTCTGTTGATAAAAGTGTGTTTTTAAATAAACTCCAATCACAGTTTTACTTTGTGATTTTCCATTCCATCAAACACTGATCTAAAATTCCCTGGTATCCCAGACTTTGAGGAAAAAATATTGTGATGTTTTATAATTGAAAATTTAAGTCTCAATTCTAAGAAACTCTAGGAGAGACAGACTTGAATGTGGATTAGTATATGTAAAATCTGCTGGATACCTTTTGTCTTTTAGAGAACTTTTTACCCTTTATCCTGTAAAGTTGTGGCAGATGACAACACTGTAGAGAACTTGACATCTATAGCAAATAATTCATTGGACCTAGGTGGGAATTGCTAGCCACGGTATTGCGAACCAAGAAATTAAAATTGTTACAATTTGGAAAAATCATTTAGTTTTGGAACAAGTTATACTGTGGAATTAAAGACTATAGACTGAGGATATAACAAGTCAAGGATCATACTGGTTCAGGCAAAGGAAGGATCTTTTTATACTAGGCGTGAGGAGACACAAAGGAATTGGCTCTGAGATATTGACTGGTGTGTAGGAGACTGGCAATTGCCCATAATAATTTGTTTTCCTTTCTTCATCAGCACATGTACCAGCTGCACATCCCAGATTGTTTTACAGGTGAAGGGGGGCTGGGGACATATGATCATATCCTTACCAGTGGATTCTAAGCAGAAGCAATATGGGTTATTCTAGGCTTATGTCTTGGATGGTAGGTGTATTTCGTTCATGATCTCTTTTTTCCTTCCAATTGGCTGGAACCCATGAAAGCCCAGTTTTAACTGGACAGATGATGAAAGTGCCATTAGGGTATGAGGGGAGAACAAGATGGAAATAACCAATGTCCTAAATAACCTTGGGGAATGGAGTTGCCCATCAACCTGAAGCATTCAGCTCAAGCAATAAGAAATAAAACTTCATCTGCTTCATGACACTGACATATTATTGGGCCTATTTATTACATCATCCTAGTCTTGCCCTAATACCAACTGGATATAGTCTGGAATATGGGGAAAGTAAGAAGTGAGGCATGATCTAAAGTTCTGAATTTGAATTATAGATTCTGAGTGAATCATGCATGTATTCACTTACCCATTCACTAATCTTTCAATTATTTATCTAGTGTTTATATCTAGTGCAACACTATTCTGTATGCTACTTATATAGCAGTGAAAAAAAAAGTACTTGCCCTTTTGAAGCTTTGTGTGTGTGTGTGTGTGTGTGTGTGTGTGGGGTACATTCATATGAAATACAAATAAATGCACAGTACATTGGAGGTAATGAGAGAAGTTGTAAATAGAAATCAAGCAGATGAAGGGGATAGAAAATTTATGATGGAGTGATCAAGTGAAGCTTCTCCAAGGAGTTGACTCTTGAGGAGATAGTGAACACTTGAAAAAGTGAAAATGAGACATGTAAAACCGCATCGATTCTATATTGAAACTGTATATTTGAGTTTCCATCAGCCCTTTGTGTAATATGACTGTCCAAAAAAGAAATGGATCAGTGTTAAAGAGGAAACTGAGTTATTCCCTTACATGACTTAGTTAAAATGAAAGAATACGTATAGGATAAAAAAGCAGAAGGACACAAGGAATATAGTAATTCACCTTCAAAGATATGGTGAAGAAAAATGAGTAGAAAGATAGAAGGGGAAAAAAAGACATGTGAATGTGAGAAATAGATGAAGATATCAGGGTGGTGATGAAGAAAAATGAAAGACAATAGAAAAGTCTCAGGAACTGAAGCCAGAAGTCTTCAAAGGGGCAGGTATGAAAAGCTGTGCCCCATACATCAGAAAGATCAAGGAAGATAAGGACAGAGAAAATGCCTTTGAACTTGGCTGAATTGAGATCATTGGATACCATAAAGAGGAAAAGATGGAAGCCAGATTTAGGAGAGGATTTAGGGGGGAAATATTTTAAATATAGTTCACCTAACTCCTCACCATTGTTATTGGACATTTATTGAGTGCAGTGATTCTGTAGAGCTCTACACTGATAACCAAAGTATTCACTGGATCCAGTTGCCAGATTTGTAAAGAATGACTGAAGCACCACCAAAGTCTGGTACTTCTATTAATCCTTTTCAGAAGGACTCTGGAAGACAGAACTATCTAAAATGTTTTTAACCCCTTTGGCCGTCTGTCTGTGCTGAATTCAGGAAGACTCAAGAATCCACAAAGTAAGCAGACAAACCAATTAGACGTTAAAATCCCAGAGGCTAGAGCTAAGCTGTCAAAAGAAACTGAGTATGAAGAGGTAATTATCTAGTAATTATAAGCACTGAGGCAAAAGTCTAGGAGAAAAAGGTCTATTGGCATGTTGTAAAACTGTTTCAGAGGTTAACAATTTGCTTTGTTTTGTTGACATGAGGCTAAAAAGTGATGTTTCAGCAGAAGGTAGTATTCCTTGGACTGTAAATCACCATGCTAAAAAGACTGATTAAAAAGCAACATGTTTATAAAACACGTGAAGTAAAAGAAAACAATAACTTGGGCCTTAGACATTCAGGTAGCAGGAAAGAAATTCCTCATGCACTTTGCTTTGTGAGCTATCATGCAACTGGTGATACATTGCTGGTAGGAAAATAGGGGGAATTGCATCACTGCGTCTCTTGGGAGGGGAAAATCAGTAGTGCTATCTGCCATAAATTGCCTCTCCTAGAATGGAAGCCTACCCAGAACTTGTAGTTTCTCTTAGTTTTACTTGCTCAGTGTGAAATGGTAGGGTGTATACAAATACAGGGGTGCCACCAATGCAAGTCCATTGGGATAGCAAGAGAAATAAAGACTAAATCTAGAATGCATGCAAACACACTAAGTTAGCTATGATTTGTAGTCCTAGTTAATTTTATTTAATTTTATTTTTTTTAAATATTTATTTTATTTATACATACAAGCTGGGGTACAGGCCAGAGATGTGGGGCGGCGAGAGGGCTCACCAGAGACAAAGCGGGTAGCAGAACAGGCAGATGAGAAGTACACTGCTGAGGGGAGCAGAGGGCAAGGCAGGAGAGGTCTGCCGCACCATGTGGGATTCTCCCCGGCGTCGAACTTGCACCGCTGCTGCCGACAACTCCACAGCGCAGCACTCAACCGCTGCGCCACCGGGGATGCCCTTAGTTAATTTTAAAAGATTGTTTCCACCCAATACTTTGCAGCAGTGCACAGGAAGACACAATGTAAAATCTTCGGTAAAGGTGGGAGTGAGTAGAGGAAGAGAGAAAAGGCTTATTTGATTTTGAGGGCTAAGGTAAAGAAGGAACTAGAAAAAGAAACTTACCTAGTGGGTAAGTGCACAATGTATAGTAGGGAAAATCATGTCAAGACTAAACAAAAGACCTCAATGAGGGTAGTTGAAATACTCAGTTTTAAAAAATGTATAGTTGTGATGATTTTCTTAATGCTATTTTTTCCCCAGAATGATACGGATTCCATTTCCCTCCTATTCTCCCTCTCAATTCTAATTTGGGGATTATGTAAAGCTTATAAACTAATAAAATGAAGACACCTTCATAATTGTGAGGGTTTTAGTTGTTCAATTTCTTGGAATCTCATATTGGCATATAAATTTTTTTCTAAAGATTTATTTATCTGTGCATACAAGAGCTGGGGTGTAGACCAGAGATGTGGGGGTATGGTAAGAGGATTCACCAGTGACAGAGGGGGGGGAGAGCAGAACAGGCAGATCTATAGAAATACACTGCTGAGGGGAGCAGTGGATGAGATAGGAGAGGTCTGCTGTGCCATGTGGGAAGCTCCCTGGTCAGGGATTGAACTCGTGCTGCAGTGGCTGGTGATAGCTTTACAGTGCTGAGACTTAACACCTTGCACCATCAGGGAGGCTTGGCTTATAAATATTTTGCAGTCTGCTCTTTGCTTTTTTTTTCTGAATGAAATATCATTTGTGTAAAATGCACAGCATGTGCAAAATATATTAATAGGGGACATGTAATTTTCTCTTATAACTAGATTAATTTCATACTGGTTGTCTGATTTTCAAAGACAAAGTCTTGATCATTTGAAAGTCTTATGAAAAAAAAAATGCTGCAACAATCCAGACTGCATTTATTTTCAGAAAATTGGTTTTCTTCTAGACAGAAAAAATTTACCATGCTTCTTCAAAATGAATGATGATAAATCTATTTTTATACATAAAAGTTAATGAAAATAATTTTCTTCCCTGCTACCCACTATCTCACAGTGACACTCTGAAATGGTCACATTGCTTATTAAAGAATATATAAACAACATATTCTGGAAAGTTGCCGTTGCATGAAGTCTGGATGTGGTAAGGCATAATACAATGAACTGTCTCAGAAGGAAGAATGCCAGGAAAAATTCAGGGCAGTCAGTCACTCTACAAGAGTTCTCATATCTCTTGGCATTGAATGACTTAGCTCATAACAAGCCATATACAGACCCAGATGGGTGGTTAGTGCCACCGTCAGTGAATGAGAACTTTTGTCATACTTTCTTCTAAGGTTGGGTTTCCTAACTGTCCCACAAAGCTTTATCTTGAATGAGTCATTGCTCTTGTTCTGACTTGTAGCCACTGATCGATCTATCTATCTATCTATCTATCTCTCAAAAGTAAATCAATAGGAAGTGAGGGAAAGACAGAAAAGCTTTGGAATCATTAATACATTTGAACTTTGCTATTAGTAAAATCAGTTAATTGAAAAGCCAGTCAAGACTGAGGACAAGTGGAAGGTAGATAAAAACGGCTCTTTATTCTCCTTGTTCACTAAACTCTTCTGTTGTAACTACCACCTAATGGTTGTCTCCTGTGTGAGACTGTGTAATAGTCTCATGTTTCTTATTCTCATCCTCAAATATGTAAGAAGAGAGTATCTCACGTTGCGGAAGAGGAAAGTGATCTATAGTCAAAGAAACTTGCCCAGTGTCTCACAGAATTTATAGATGAAGGCACAATTATACTGAAATTAATTGCAGTGGTACTTTGCCCAATACCACTTAATTTAAATGTACTTATTCAGTAAGCAGATTTTATTGTTGACACGCAATTCAAGAAAACCCAAAAAGTTTTAAGTGTTGCTTGTTGACATCATTAAATTTTTTCCTTGAAAAACAAACCTCCAGGTCCTCAAAACATGAGACTGTTCTATAACAGCCTCAAAGTCACCCAACAAAATATTTATGGCTATTATCACACTCCAAGTTCAGCTATGTGGGTCACTTTTCATTTCTGGAAATACCATGTTTGTTTTATTTCTGTCTTCTTTTTATTTCTTTCCCTTTTGACCCTCCACAGGGATTATTTCCTGCCATGCACCATTCATCTGCCTACTCCCAGCTCATTCTTCAGTGGTTTACGTTCAGATGCCAGTTCCTCAGGAATTTAAACTCCTGTGCCCTGGCTTTGGGCTCCCACCACAGACTGTTCACTTACTGGATTGTCCATATTCTTCAAGTGTCTGTAGGTCCCCAAAGTGTGTGTTTTCTTCAGTTTTCTATCCTCAATACCAGCACAATTGCAGAGTAGGAATCAAATATTCACTTACAGTATATAAATTAAGGTCTGAGTGACTATCAGACATGTCCAAGTCAAATGAGAACTGCACTGCTCTATTAAGGACGAAGAGCAAGGAAAAGAGAAAAAAAAAGACGTCATTCTAGAATGAAGACTGGATCTCACTTTAAATGATGAGCGAGAGCGAGAGCTGTAAAGTAGTGGTTGGGGCTGGGGATCTGGAGACAGACAGCCTTGGATATGAACACTGATACTTGCTGTTTCAACGTGGGCATTTTACGTAGCTTCTCTGACCCACAGTCTCCGCCTACTTAGCAAAGGTTTATTGGACTAGTTTGATGTATACCTATTATGTGATAAACCTTATATATGGGGTTGCTGTTATTATTGTTATTATTAAGGAGAGTTTAAGAAAAGTAGTTTTCTCTTGAATGAATTTATTTGGTTCTTCCCATCTTTTTCTCTGTGTCCCATTGAGATGGATGCTGAGTTTTTATGGTTTTTTTTCTTGTTTTTAGCCTATATAGAGGATGCTTTATCTTTGTGTTTGCTTTCCTTTCTGTTACTATTTACTTACATTCTTGCTTCCTAAGAATGCTTGTGCACATACAGTTTCATGACTTCCTTTAAATAAGGAGAATTGTCACATTCAAGGGATTTTTAACAAAGAATTAAATGACAATTTTTAAAAGTCCTACCATCCTAGTACAACCCATTTCTTTTTTGCATATTACTTGACACAAGCAGATACTTACATAGTTATAACTGAAACGTGTGTGAGTGTGTGTCTATGTATGTATATAGGTTCTGTCAGTTTTGTTCAATATTCTATAATAAATATTATCCATGTATACTTCCGTGATCAAATATATCTTGAGAAAATGGCTTTGTTGCATCACTTGTCCCTTAGCCCTTCCTTACTGGTTACCATTGCAAAGTCTAAATGGAAAAGTCTGTCTAATATTATTGTGTATGTTTTATTATTTCATCCCATTTCTTGTGGCATATATTCCTAACCATTTACTTATGGCAAATATTCAAAAGGTTAATGAAACAACCCCCAAAGGAGTTTCTGGTACAGTATAGTAGCGGAGGCTCATTGTCCCTGGCTTAGAACTGATTATGTGAAAGAACAGTGTGCACCTCTAGAAAGGCTAGCAATTCTGCCATCAGATAAATGATTGCAGCCTTCTGTGGGCTGGCTCCCTTTATTTTAGCTACCGGTTTTAGAGCTGGGGAACAGAAGCCTGCATGGAGAATGAGGGCCCAGACTTTTTTTTTTTTAACTGAAATGTCAAGCTATGTGACGATGGCCGGCAGAAGACGACCCCCTGCGAGATGTGATAAGCCTCAGGCCTGCACCACACACTACACTGAAAATGCCGTGGGAGGGCTTCCCAGGCTGATGGAACTAATGACAGTAATAGCTCTGGGTAATTTGTCTTTTTCCTTACTGTGCACATTCTCTACATGTGGTGCACTTTACACCTACCACCGGGCTCACATCTGGAATGCTACGACCCTCTCAGTCCTGATTCAGAGAGGTTGAATTCTCCTGTAAAGTAAATCTGACCTCTAATTTTCTTAATAATTCAGGATTATGCTAATGTTTCTCAGCAACCTGTGTAGAATGGTATAGGAACATGGAAGAAAGCTTAAGTCCTTGTATTGAAAGCATGACCAAGCCTTCTTGCATATTTGCTTCTAATTTTTTCTCTATATTGTTCTAAAAGAGAAAATACACATTTTGAAAAATGTGGATGCTTATGTTGTTTATGTAGTGTTTCCAGTCATAGGACATCCTCTGCTTAAGGAGAAATTTTCTGTTTCTTTTTGTTGGTAAATGGATTTTCTACTAAAGATTTATAAGAATACTAATGATAGGTTTGGGTTTTTAATTCTAACTGTAAAAAATACTTAGATAGTTAAAGAGACTGACAAAATAATTTCAGGGATAGATAAAACAGACTTCACAGCTGCTTAATCTCATAAATGCAGAGTGCTTTCAGGAAGATTTTAACAATAAAAATCCTGTTTTAGTGCTGGTTCCATAGCAAGATTATATTTTTTATGTTGTATTTATGTCTTACATTTTCTATCCTTATGTAAAAAATAGCTGTATTATTAAAAGTATAAATATCTGAACATGTCTTTTCAAAAAATAAAAATGACCGTAAGTTTTAAGAAAGAGTTGTATTATGTTATAAATATAAGTATATCCATAAATTAATATGTGAAAGATTCCCCCAGGAGCAAGAGATTTTCAGCCTTTCTGGAAGTATGAGAACCACATTATTTGGCAGAAAAAGTGTATGCTCATTAGTATGGCTACCTGAATCATTCTGTCAAAATATTTGTAAAGTTATTTCTAAGTCGTAAGTAGACACTTAACTTTATTACCTTTTTCTTCAGTTAGCTTCAGGAAAGTGCTAGTGAAACACTTTGTTGTGAGAATTAAATATTGTGCACAAATATATACAAATTGAGAATTGTTATTTTGGTTAGTTATTTGTGTTTCACACAAGTAGAGCTTGTAAACATTTTTCTATGAATAGTATCTGTGGCCATTATTGGGTCAACAAACAAAAAGATAACTCATCAAGTGATGTTTAGTTTCTCTCTCTCCCTATGACTAATGCCTCAATTACTCAAACTCCACACCAGTTTAAAGACAGAAGGGATTGCTGTCTAAGTATTGAGCCAGCTCAGAATTTAACCATGGACTAATACTACTCCATAAAAACCTTCTGTGGATTCTGGATATGTAGTATAGATGGATTCCAGAACTTTTTATTTGTAATTCGGACATCCTAAAGAGATAGACATGCACTCATTGGTTTAAAATAACACCAATCAAAGAGGGAGGGAGAGACAAACGAGAGAGAAATGGCATGTGGCATGTCCCAGAACCCTTCCTGGAGTATCACTTTTTCCAGGTCTGAGATCCAGGAAGGATTGCTTTTGGGAAAAATAATTGGTCATCATTGTCCCTGAATGAAGCAAAACAGGCAGCAAAAGGGCTGCTAGAGAGGCTAATCGTGGCGGGTGCAGTGTGTTGACCCTTCCTGGGCCACATCCCTTTGGGTAACATTGTGTCCAGGGTGGAGCTTTACGCCTATTTCTCGGATCTGTGTGTTGAGGTTGCCGAGAGTAGTAATTTAGGTCATGTGTTTCAGACTAGACAGAGGTCTGCAGACAGCAATCTGAATATTGTGTGTGTGTGTGTGTGTGTGTCTTTAAATATTTAAGGAAAAAACTATTAAAAGAACAATAATTTAAGGTGGTGTCATGTGATTTCAACCAAATCTGTGAAAGGTGAAAATTCAATAGTTCATTTCACTAGGAGTTGATGACGACCCAGTAAAGAGCACTCTTCAAGGACATTCTGTTCATGACAAGCCAAAGTTGACCACATGGGCTGTTTTTAACCAAGTGTTCCATTTATTGAGCTATAGGGTCCTCACAATACTTCCAAATGGTCAATGTTAAAGAGAAGAAAGCTGAAAAGGAGGGAAACTTACCGTAGGGAAGGTAGGAAGATGTGAACCTAGATCTGCCTGACCTCAAAGCCCTCCATTTGCTGGTCTTTCTATTCAAGCCCACCACCTCTTCTCTTCCCTGCCCCTTCCCCACCCCTTTGTGGTTTTGCTCTCAACAGAGCAGGACAAGTAAGTAAAGGTCTGGAGAAAGAAAAATCAAGCTTATGGGGGCTTAAAACCCGTTTCTAGTATTTGCACAACGTTAGGCAGTTACTAACATTTCTCAGCCTCATTGTTCTCCTGGATAAACCAGTGATCATCCTAACTCATAGAAAACTTGAGTGAGAGAATCAGATGAACCGCTGAGCACAGCAGATACTCCATGTGTTCATTTATAATGAAAAACATCCCAGTGAAACTGTGAAAGGCTTTTTTTCTCTCCTTCAGGAATCTGACGTATCGGTCTTTATAAAAACATCCTTTTTCTTTAGCAGCTTCATAAAATTGAAGCCCATTTATATATCAAGGGATATTTATTTGCATTTTTATGAAACATAACCTCTTAGAATATTCAACACTGGGGGGACGACACAGATATTGTATGTAAAATAGTACTTTGGAATATTTTTCTTTAAACCAATTTCTTTAGTTTGTAAAAATGGTAAGCAAGGCAGTTTGATTTAAAAGGTAGTTAAACTTTTATAGCTGATTTAGCTGATTCTTGAAAAACGCTGATAGTCACTTATTTTAAGCTGCCTTCCTACAGGACCACCTCCAGTGCTTCCTTGCATACTGAAGGTGGAATGAGTATAATAATCAGTGCTTAAAGAGAAGAAAGCATGCTGGATAAGTCTCTGGACACCATCAACTGATATGTTCTTATTGCTTCATTGACTTTGCATGTTTATTGAACTCTTAACAATGTCTAAATTATATGAGATTACAAGGACATGTAAGAAAAAGCCTTGTGACCTTAAAGCAGCTTATTGTTGAGTAAGGGCGCTGAAGCATTATGTATAGATATAAACCCTTACAAGGGGAAAAGACCTAGTTCACAGGAGGAAGGAGTCAGTTCAGCTGAAGGGATTAGGCTTCATGGATGGGTGATTTTTAAACTTGGTTGTAGAGTAGGTATGATTTGAATAAAGATAAGAAAAGACATTTCAGGTAGAAGAAAGAAGGAATAAAACGCACAAAGACATAGAATGATAGAGTGACGTTGTGGGCAGGGAATAGTAAGTCCTGTTCTGATAAGCATGGGGTGTGTGTGTGTGTTGGGGGTGTTTCACCTTGAGTTTACAACAGAATCACCTTCAAAGTTCAGTAAATGTACTTATTCCCAGATCCCACACCAAAGTCCCAAGAGACTGTTTTAGTCTCCTCGGGATGAGGCTAAGGGATCAGCATTTTAAACATGGTTCCCAGTTATTTCCAACCAATAAGAAACACAGACACATGTGAGTAACAGGAACTAATGGGATGGCTGGAGAGTAGACAATTGGTCCTTAACCCAAGTGTCAGTACTGGAGATTAATACATGCATGTTAGTGCCACAAGAGAGTTCTCGCTTCCTTTCCTTCTTCTTCTATCTCTCCTTCCTCTTCCTCCTTTCTTCTTCTTTCCTCCCTTCCTCCACCCCCTCATACCAGAGCCTTGGGCACTTAAATTAGAATCCATGAGTTGGATCGGGTGTCTTGTGTCAATGGTTTTCATTTGATTATGAAAAGTTTTAAATGTAGATAAAAGTAATAGATAAAACAGTATAGTGAACAGCTATGCATTTGATCACCCAGCTTCAACAACTATCAAGTTTTGTTTCCTTTGCATCCCTACCACCCTCTCTACCGATATTATTTTGAAGCAAATTTTAGAAATTATAAAACTTCACCCATAACATTTCAGTATGTATCTCTAAGTAAGAATGTAAAGGTACCACAATAGCATTATAACACTTACGAAACAATATCTTTTAATGTCATGAAATAAATAGTTGTGTACTAATATTTTACTAGTTTCATAGACATGTGTATGTGTACAATTTTTACCAGTTTGTTTGAATCGGGATTTTGACAAGGTCTACACATTAAAGTTGGTTGAATTGTCTCTTAATATCTTTTAATTTTTTTAATCCCTTCTCTCTCTCCCTTGTTCAAGAAACTAGATTGTCCTACAGAAATTCCATCATTCTGTAATTTACTGATTGCATTTGTTTGGCATCGTTTAACATATTTTCTTGTTTTCCATAGATAGCTGGATCTAGAGGTTTGATAAGATTTTGGTTTTTCAAGACCATTTTGCAGGTTGTGATATGTTTTTAAAAACACACAATTGATGTTAGCAACCACTGTTGAGCAATGCCTAGAATCTTTAATAGAAATTGCAAAATGATGAAACTCTATCTTCACCTAGTTGCTGGAATATGTTTGTAAAGAAACATTTCCTCTCATATACTAGTTGCTGACAAAATGGTACCATTTAGCTCAGAAAGGCAGAACAGATAATTCTTTCCTTATTTACCAGTTTTCAAAGCAATGACTTGATCATTACCGTCGTGCAATGGAATCCAATTATCTAATTAATTTGTTTGATTAGTATTATTAGGAATTTAAATATGTTTGGACTCTTCCATTCCATTGCAGTATTGTTGTTATTGATGTTCAAGTTGTTCTTTCTTTGCCTGGTTGGAATCTCTTCAATTTGGCTCCTGAGTGCTTTTGACATGGTCCTAATAGCATTCAAAACATTACTCCCAGTATGACAAGATGTTCCAAGGTCATGGTGTACAGTTCCTACCCAGGGCCAGCAGTCAGTTATTTCTCCAAGGAACGCTCACATTTTTTAGTGGGGAACCATATTTTAAGACTACAATCTGGCTGGTCGTGGTTCTCATCACTCTTAAGAAATATTTCTGAGGCTTTTCAATAGCGCGAGGGAAGATTTTATTTTCCAAAGTAATGTAACATCACAAATCATACTGATACCTTCAGTTCAAATCTAGCACCATAGGTTTTCTATCTGATATTATTATGTCCTTTCTCCTATGTTCTCCCAAAATCCCAGTTCTCATTAACCATGAGAATGTTAGAATGAGAATATTTTATGTTGAGCCATTTGGTTTGTCCTGCAATATACACACAAACGTTTCAGATTGGGAATCCTGACATTTTAAAATAATACTACTACTGGTATTTTTTTTTTAAAATCTTATCCTTAGTGTATATGCACTAGGAATATATTTAATTTTAGTACTTTAGCTATATGATTGCACTAGCAGTTGTTAGATATTAAGGTTCATTTGCTTTATTCCATTTTTAGAGATTAATTTATAAATTTTATTTGATTTTTATCATTTAATATTTATAGCATAAAATATTTACATCATTCCAACATTAAATTTATAAGTTATTGTCAGAGTAATTTAACCTGCCCCATAGGCTATCTGCTTCCTCTCCCATTGGATAACCATTTAAGCTACATATGGTTTGTCATTACAGTGTTTAGATCTAGTACGTCATTTTAAAGGTCTCCAGAGACCTCATGTAGAGTCAGACTGGAGAGCCTTTACTATAGAAAATGATGAGCTAGAATGTTAGTCACAGGGAGTAGGGACATTGTATAGCATGTTAAAGAATGTGTTCCCTACATTTAAATTAGTGGCTGGCATCTAGCAGGTGGTCTGTAAATATGTGTTGAATGAATGAATGCTTGTTATAAGTTTGTGATCAGAAGAGTGAATGGATAAAAGCTGTGCTTTTCACAAAGTTAATCTAAAAGCAGTGATTAAGGTCATTGGAAGAAAAAACAAAACATCTGGGCGACCATTTCGCAGATGTATTTCATTAATTAGATATTAATTTTTAAAAAAGATTTATTTATTTATGCAAACAAGCTGGGGTGTAAGTGTAGGGCTGAGAGGATTCACCAGAGACAGAGTGGGGAGCAGAACAGGCGGATCTACTGAAGTACACTGCTGAGGGGAGCAGCAGGGGAGGCAGGAGAGGTCTGCTGTGCCTGGTGGGAATCTCCCTGACCAGGTGTCTAACTCGTGCTGCAGTAACTCAGGATAGCTTCATAGTGCTACGCTTAACCCGTTGCGCCACCAGGGAGGCACAGAGGATATTAATTTTGAAGGAAGAACAAAAAGCTTAAGCATGTGGGGTGTGTGCGTGTGTGAATTCTGTGGGTTTGCAGGCTGTGCTGTAGGGTTGTCTCTGGAAGCTTGCCCACCCGTCCAAAGTCAGCAGCCTGGTTGGCTGGACTCACGTCCATCAGTGGCATTTGGCAGGCTTTTGTGTGGGTGCTGTCTATGTCCCCTTATTTCTCCTGCAGGTGTTCATTTTTCGTCCTTCAGTATGTTGGCTTGGGTGCTTTCCCCTCCATGGTGGTCTCAGGATGCCAAATACAGCAAAAAGTAAGTATCAAGTGTTTTTCAAGCTTCTGTTTGTGTCATGTTTGCCAAAGTCCCAAAGGAAGCCTCAGTGACAACCCTAATCAAGAGGTAGAGAGACAAGCTCTGGCTCTTGATGGGGAGGGAAGACTGTATAGGCATTTCTAGTTTTCCACAGCATGGGCTATGTGCAAAACAGATATGTGAACAAAATCATACACTTTCTATGTTCTAGTTTAGTCCCTTACATGGTTGTTTCTTTCTACCCTTATGTCCTGTCTCAGTTCCTTTCTGAAGTGTTTCTCACCCACATAGTTCATTTTGAGTTGTATATCCTCCCCCAAAACCTTCCCTTTCCAATATTTCACTGAAGGGAATTTCTTCAGTACTTCTGCTTTTACCCTGGTGATTATCTTTTAATTATAAACTCTCTTATATCATTGCATTGTTCCTAAACACTGTGTATGTTCTTACCTCTCAGCTAATTATCTTATTTTTTCTGTTATAACGTTCAGTGAATTTGGAATAATACTAGAATTACTTTATAATTTTATAAATGATAGTTACTGGAATTCTGGATTGACAAAGAGAACTCTTCTCAAATTGTATACTGCCAAAATCCTCTTTACTTTGCCTTCCAAAGATCTGTCCAATCATGATAAAACTATAAAATGGCTAAAGAAATCTGGTTCAGTTCAGTAGATTAACTGTATTTGAGTGTTTTAACAATTGGATCGAACCAGTTTAAAAATATTTGTGATTGTGTTTCATTGAATTATTTTATATGTGCAACAAGACTGACTACTTTTAAGTACGATATATACAATAGAGGGTCTCACAGTGATCCTGTAGAGGAAAAACAAAATAAAAAGCAACAGAGGTTGTGATGATCCAGAAACATCTTTCAGTTTTCTTCAGGATCATGTCATATGGGGAGATCTTAAGGAGAAATGGTGGTATTTGTGTAAATTAGAAAAGTAAAGATGAGGCTAAGAGGGAAATTGGAAGACAGGAGAGGAAAAACAATGCAGTGCTAGAACTTCAGTATCAAATTATATATTCTATCTCTGATTCAGCTGCTGATAGCCTGGGGAAGAATATTTAGGGAGTCTCAGGAGGTAGAGGAAGGATTAAAGGAGACCTTTTCTCCCCTAATTCTTACTGAAATTTTCAGAGAAGAGAATCTAGAAAGGGAGGTGCTACTGAAAGAGAGAAGGGTGAGGCAGGGTCATTCTAGGTCCTGGAAGAGAGAAAGCAGGGACGTGAAATTGAACGTGGGGAAAATCTGTTTCTAAAGTAGCAGTGATTATTATGCCATGGTTGAAGATATCTGAACCCAACTATTGGTGAAACAAGTTCAAATGAAAACTGCCAATCAGATCTGGCTCTCACAGGTTATTTGTGAAATGCTTGACTATTTGTGGGTAGTGTGGTAGAAGTATTTTGAGATTTTTCTGAGTAATGAGAGCTATATAGAGAGTTCATCTTGTTTGTTTGGAGACCACCAACCTAAAGTCCACATTGAGCTCCTATAAAAGAAAAGGAGTACAAAGAAGTTAACATGTCTATATGGAAAGAAATGAGGCTCAGAAAGATGCATAACAATTTACCAATGAGAGCTGTATTTGTGTAGAGAGACTAGTGGGTGCCATCATTGCCAGTAAGTGTTGGAGACTGCTTGTCAACAGATTGGATTGTTTGTCATAGACATTGAAAACCACAGTGTATGGACCTTGAACTTCTTGCAAATGTTTTAACTATTTATATAAATATTCATATGCATGTATATATTTTTAATGAGAATTAATGTTCTTCGGCATTATAAAGTTTCAGGATTTGTCTAATAAGGCCTGAAATCTTTTAACTAAGTGGTGGAACTTATCATGACATTTATATACTCTACCACCCAATCATCTTGGTTTTAATGAAAATATTTTCCTTAAATATTTTGAAAGTAAAACATCTTCACTGAATCAAAATTGACATTTTAATTTGAACTCTCCACTCTAAAAAGAGTTTGCAGTCAAAATTTGTCATTAAAAAAAAAAACTCAATGAAATGAAAAATAATGATATGCTGGCTTGCTTCTACAAGCAACTGGAATAGAAATGCTAAAGATGCTATATTTTAATGCTCAGTTGACTTTTTTTACTGCCAAGCAGGGATTAAGTGGGAGGCAGCTCCTGGTTTAGTATAAAGGGCCACAGTTTTATTTATTTATTTATTTTTAAAGATTTATTTTCATTTATTTATGCATACAAGAACTGGGCTGTAAGCCAGAGGTGCAAGGGAGGGGTGTGTGAGAGGATTCACCAGACAGAGTGGGGAGCAGAACAGGCCTATCTACTGAAGTACACTGCTGAAGGCAGCAGCAGAAGAAGCAGGGGAGGTCTGCTGCACCATGTGGGTTAGCTCTTTGGCCGGGATCAAACGCCTGCTGCAGTGGCTCTGGATAGCTTGATAGTGCTGAAACTTAACCCCTGCACTACCAGGGAGGAAGGGCCACAGTTTTAAACTCAGAAGTGCATTGTAGACAGAGTTGTGTCACTCATCAGAGGGATGGCTTTATTCAAGTAACTTAGTTTCTTTATTCTTAAAATTTGGTTGATGATTAATATGTCACAGAGGTTGAAGAAAACGGTGTATAGATAGGTGTTAAAAAAATCTTATCTAAATGTAGGATTACTGAAGACATACTTTATGTATTTTCTAATAGATATCATTCTTCATATTTGAAATTTATAAACACCAGTACATGTTTTGAAATATCTAATTGCAAAAACAATATATGGTGAAGTTAAAAACAGAACAGAAAGTTAAAACATGCAAAAAGAAGGAATTGAGAATCACCCGTAATCATGCCAAGTAATTTTATCATATGTTGATGCCATTTTCATCTAACATTTTACTGCTACATATGGCTTTTGAAAATAAACAGTTACAACATTGTACATGGTCAGTACGTAGTTTGTTCCTTTACCTTAACATTATAATATGATCATGTACTTTATAGGATTGTGTAAGTTGATGTATACTTCTTTATCTAAAGAAACATAAATTATAATTCATTTACCCCATTTTCTTTTAATTAAACAAATAATTTAGGCTATTTCCAATCTCTCAAAGAGATGAATACTCTTTTTTTGTAAACCCTTCTGTGCATTTACTAGTTTTCCTAGATGAAAGAGTAAAGAGCATTTTGTGTTTTTTGATATAAATAAATTACCAACCTGCCTTCCAGGCACGCTGCCAGTTTCTGCTCTTCCCTGTAATGCAGAAAGGTGACTGTTTCCCACATCTTAGTCCATAGTGAACAATGTGATGATTAAAAAAATCTTTGTCAAGTTCATAGGTGAACATATTATCTCACTGTTTTTAATTAGCACTTAAACATAAGTCAAAGTCCCTAAAATTGGACACTAACTACTTCGATGTGAAGAGTTACTGTCAAAGGGACAGCAAATTGTCTCAACTTGCCATTCTCAAAACTGAGGACTTGCTATCCTTCATCCTGTTCTGACATTTTAGACTGGATTAGTTTACTGCCAATATTACTTCTGCTAATAAAATTTCTAAGGACACAATATCTTGCTGAGTACATTATTCTCATAAAGTCTCCATGGTTTTTCTCGATGGATTCTGACCCCTGGCTGGCTCTATACACCAGGTCTTCTGAAAAGTAAAAAGTTCTTCCTTTGATTCTGCCATAAATTCTTCAAGTAAGACCTCAGCACAACTCCTGAAGAAAATGTCCCAGTGTTTCTGCAGACCAACCTCAATAAAAGATGACAGAGCAAATGTTTTCCTGCCTTTAATGACTGCTAGTGGGTCCATGGTGTACCTAGAACTCTATTAGAAACTGAGGTGTTCAGGGGCAACTGGGCTGTTTGAGACACATTTGCAACAGCTGTAAGCGTGGCTGACTGTCCCCCCTACTTTGGTGGATAGATTTTCATTATTTTTACTAATTACATAATATTTCACACACTGATTTTTTTTTTGATTTGACTTTCTTATTGTTATACAAAGTCTCTGCAACTACTATTACCTCCTTGAACTCTTATCTAGATGTGCGGTTGCTGAGTCAAAGTATATGTGTAGTTACTGTCTTTGATCTATATTGTTCATTGCCTTTCAAAAAAGTAGCAACTTACAGTTGCACTAGTCATATACGATCAGTCTGTATTCCTCATCTTTGCCAAAAGCTAGCATTATTTTTAACCCACTCTAAACCCTTTATAGAGTATACTATTAGTGATTTTGTTAATATGATAAATTGTCTCTGGGTTCAATCATGCAAACTTTACAATAATTTTGTCACATGTATATAAATATATGCTTACTATTAAAATTGAGATTTTAGGAATAACAACACCCTTTCTTCACTTAATAGTGAAAAGACTACAGGGTTTGCAGAGTAAATTCTCTTCTGTGTAATGAAAAGAAGTAATAATGTCAAATAATGTGCCTCCCTGGTGGCATAACGGGTTAAGTCTCAACACTATGAAGCTATCCAGAGCCACTATAGCATGAGTTAGATACCCAGCCAGGGAGATTCCCACATGGTCCGGCAGACCTCTCCTGTCTCACCGCTGCTCCCCTCAGCAGTGCATTTCAGTCAATTTGCCTGTTCTGCTCCCCACTCTGTTTCTGGTGAATCCTCTCACCATCCCCCACCCACCTCTGGCCTACACCTCTGCTTTTATGCATAAATGAATGTCTTAAAAAATTAATGATGTCAATTAAACTAGAGATTAATAAGTCTTTCATGTTCTTGTTAACGTTACCACAATAACAGATGTTTTACTTTATTTTACCTTAATGTTCTATAAATAGATGTATAAAACAACAATTTAGTGAAGATTATGTCATAAAATCTTTCCTTTTTGTCCTCCAACCTGAGATGTATAAAGACTTTTGGCCTCCCTGGGAAGGGCTCGGGGCTTACCTGCACACTGACTTAAGACCAGTTCAATAAAGTGCATACCTTAAAAAAAAAGAAATCAATTCAACAGTCTTTAATGTATAATAAGAAAAAATATTCCATAAATTTACATTAGCCTTCATATGAAAACTAATTAAAAAGATCTATTTATTATTTTCTTAAAAGTGATGTGTCCTTATTTTTTTTTATTGGAAAAACAACAGGAATACAGGAAGAACACTAACTTGTGGAAATTTCTTATATTCAATGTTAGTTTTTGTTTCCTTATTATGACTGATGTGGAATAGACAAGGGATGAGTTCTGAAGGGGTTTCCTTTCCTCCTGTTGAGACCATAATTTCCATAAATGTAATTGGAAACTTTACCTCTGACAAATGTGGAAGATACAGTTGTCCTCCATTGTGACAAAAGAGACTGTAGATCCTTGCATAGGCAAGCTATAGGACCCAAAATTAATTGTTTTATCCTATGCCCAATTGTATCTATCAGTGATTATGCTGATGCTCTCTAGAAACCAGGTAAGGATGCACTGTAGTTGCACCACCATCGTCTTAACCCGGACCACCATTATTTCTGTCCTGATTGACAGCACCAGTCTAGTGTTAGGTGTTCTCACCTGTCTTTTCTCTCTTCTAATCTAATTTCCACTCAGTAAGAAAAGTGACTTATGAAAATGATAATAGAACCACATTATTTTCTTTGTAAAAGTCCTAGGGTGATTTCCTACTGCATTTAGAATTAAATTGAATTCTCTTACCAAAGTTTAAAAATTCCCAGGTGATCCAAAGCTTACCTAACACCACTTTTTCTCATTTGCCAGGTGCCACTGCACTAATCTTTTCCTTTTTCAAATGGTCCAAGCTTTTTCACTCTAGAGACTTTAGTAGATGTTTTCACTTCTGGCTAGAAAATTCTTCTTGTTGCTTATCACTTAAACAAATCCTCTTTCTTTGGATCTCTACATAAATCATTCACCTCTAAAAAGCCTTTTTGCCCACTCTCTATTATTCATATTCAGACCATTGCTTTTTCTTCAGAGCACTTATAACAATTTATTATTTTTCCCTAATTTCACCAATCATCTAAACTCCATGAGAGTAGGGAAGATGTCTATATAGTATTTTGTTTTGTCTTCAGTACATGACCTGGCACACAGTGGGTGCTTAATAAATATTGAATGAACAAATATGTTGTCACATTATTTAATTTGGGGATACACAAAAGCCATTATATACAATTATGTTGGTTTTTCATTTTCTAATTAAAATATAGAAAAGTCAACTGATTCTAATAGAACTAAATAAGAAGTAGAAAAACACATTTGGATCACTCAAGAAAAAAGTCTGTTTTTTATTCCACTGCAAAGGTAATGAAAAATATTGTGTATTTACCCTGCTGTGGGTATTTTAGGGTAAAAAGAAACTGATCAAGCACAACAGACATGCTCTAATCTGGTTTTCTTTATCTGTCAAATGTATAAGGAGCAATTGAATTATTTGGATAATTATTTCAATATCTGATGAAAACATCCACTGGTAATTCTCTTTATTGCTTCAGTTCCTTCTTTTGTTTGAGTGGCTTCACACTCTGCTGGGCAGAGGCAAAAATGGCTTCCTTGACTAACTACACCACTCTCCAGTTCATATATTTTCATGTTCTAGTTCAATTAAAAATGTCCTACTGGGGGCCTCCCTGGTGGCGCAGCGGTTGAGCGCTGCACTGTGGAGCTGTCCGCAGCGCGCAATGCGAGTTTGACGCCCAGCCAGGGAGAATTCCACATGGTGCGGCAGACCTCTTCTGCCTCGCCCACTGCTCCCCTCAGCAGTGTATTTCTGATCTGCCTGTTCTGCTCCCCACTCTGTCTCTGGTGAACCCTCTCGCCACCCCACGCCTCTGTACTGTACCCCAGCTTGTATAAATAAATCTTTTTTTAAAAAAATGTCCTACTGACCCACATGCAGTGAGATATGAATTCCAAGGTTTTTTTTTTAATGGTAGGGATTTTGAATTAAGCCATATTCTTTTTTATGGTATCCATTTCTCCCTTGGTAAGATGCTT
The DNA here is from genome assembly GCA_004024925.1 of Scalopus aquaticus. Lineage (NCBI taxonomy): Eukaryota > Metazoa > Chordata > Mammalia > Eulipotyphla > Talpidae > Scalopus > Scalopus aquaticus. Next base: position 190,239 of record PVIJ01001593.1, read on the forward strand.
ATTGGGAGATAAATTTGTCACTAAAGGCTGTTGCTGTGCATTTTTCTCCTAGTGAAAATAACTTTATTAATAATAGGACTTTGCTAATAATATGCTCTCAAGAACTTTCCTAATGCCAAGTACCCACAAGATATTCTTCTGATTCTCTGTCTCATCTGAAAGCAAGGGCACTCTTAGTTTTCCTTTTTCAATGGCTGGGAAAAAAGTGTGAGTCCCTGAATTCATAAATAAGATAGAGTGGCTTGTGTTATTAGGATTTTTTTTAATTGTTATTTATATCTTTTACATTTTGTATTTTCCTTAGGTAATCCACCACCAATTCACCCGTGATCCATCTCCATGGTCCCTTGTGTTCTTTTCTACTCCATTCTGTGCCCTTATCCTCCCCCTCACCCCACCCCCACTCGCTGAGGGTCTCTCTCCTATTTGGTGTCCTTATAGTCCTGTTATAAGTGAAATCATTAGATATTTTTCTCTTTCTTTCTGGCTTATTTCACTGAGTATGATCCCCTCTAATTGCATCCATGTCGCTGCAAATTGCATGTGTTTATCTTCTTTGAATGCTGAATAGTATTCCGTTGTGTGTATGTACCACATCTTCTTGATCCATCATCTATTTTTGGACATCTGGGTTGTCATATATTAGGATTGAAAAGAAAATTGTGACTTTTGCTCACTTGTTTTATATCAGGAACTTGTGAGACAGTCCCTTACACTTTTCCTGATTTTTCACAGGTGAGTATCAATGATTTTAATATTGCTCTGAATATGAAATTGTTAATCATATCACATAGGATAGATAACTTTGCATGACAGCATATTGTTCAATTTAATGTTTGACCAGCAGTGAAGGAATAGTCTGTTTCTGTATAATTTATCTTCCATATTTTTGAACATCTAATCTTTTGAATTTTTCATATTTCAAAAAAGCAAACATTTGAAATGTTATTTTATAAAATATTTTCATTTTTAAAATATCAACTTTTTAGGATAAAATTTCAACACAATAAAATGTACCTGTTTTGAAAGTACAGTACAATGAATTTTAAAAAATGTGTCTACCCAAGTAACCACAACCACATCAAGGTATAGAATATCATCCCCAAAAGTGCACTCTGGTCCCTTTGCAGTAACCACTAATCTGTTCTCTGTCACTATAGATTGGCTTGTCTAAATTTTCTAAATTTCCAAACAAACAGAATGATATAGTCACAGTCTCTTGAGTCTGGTTTCCATTGCTCAGTGTGCATTTTTGCTTGTCAGTTATGATGTTATGCTTATCAGTAGTTAATTTTGTTCTATTGCTGAGTAGTATTTATCATATAAATACACCACAATTTATTCATTATTCATCTTTTGTTCTACATATTTCTAACTTTTGGCTAGTATGAATAAAATTCCTCTGGATACTGTGTACCTCTTTATGTGTACATATCCAAGGAAGGTGATGCAGGTAGAGATTATAAGATATAAACTGATGACTTTAAGAGTCTCACACCCAAGAAATGGGAGTAGATTAAAAGTAATTGACACTAGCACAGCTAGGAAGTTCTTCAATTTTTTCCACACCTTCACCAACACTGAGTATTTTTAACCTTTATTTTATTTATTCTAGTGATTGTGTAGGGGAGTCTCATTATACTTTTAAATGTGCAAGTATCTGATTATCAAAAGATTGAGAAATATTCTGTTTGAATTTTATGTAATGTTTCATGTGTACATCTGTGAAATGCTTTATGAGAAGCAACAGATGGTAATAAGAGGTTGAATGAAATTGAAGTCCAGCAGATTGCAGAGGTGGGGCAAAGGTGGAGAAATGAGAACAATAGATAATTAAGATATTTATGGGGTTCTAGCCCTTGAATTGTCTTTTGTTTTCTTGTTATTATCTCAGAAAATTTATTGATAGTTCTAATTGCCGTGTTTTG
>PVIJ01001594.1:0-191913 GCA_004024925.1 Scalopus aquaticus
TAACCCAATCAAAAAATGGGCAGAAGAGCTCAAAAGGCACTTCTCCAAAGAAGAAAAGCAAATGGCCAACAGATACATGAAAAAATGCTCAACATCACTTATAATCAAGGAAATGCAAATCAAAACCACTATGAGATACCACCTCATAACTGTGAGGATGGCACACATTAAAAATACAGGCAACAACAAATGCTGGAAAGAATGTGGAGAAAAAGGAACTCTTCTACACTGCTGGTGGGAATCAGCAGTGCATTTCCATTGATCTGCCTGTTCTGCTCCCCGCTCTGTCTCTGGTGAACCCTCTCACCACCCCACGCCTCTGGCTGTCACCCCAGCTTGTATGCATATATAAAATAAAATCTTAAAAAAAAATAAATTAAATAAACACATAGCAAGAAACCCCTAGCAATCCAGGCTTTCCAGTTAAGTATTTTTTTTAGTAATCTAGATTGTAGAGGAAAAGTAATAAGCATGTTCTGAGTCCTGTAGAAATGTCCCTATTTTATTAAAGACTCTATGATATGTCCTTTAGATCAAACAAGCTCTAATAATGACTTACCATTTCTCAGTTTCTGCTGAGGGGCCCTGTCACATGATTTTTCAGTCATGACAACTGCCATTGCCTTCTAGATACAACTGCACTCCACCCAATTTGAGAACATATTGAGACTTCGCACACTTGGAAGGGTTTGCAGGCATGGGGGATTACCCACAGCTGAATCTTGAAATTAAAGTCCATTTCATTTACTTGACCCTGGAGTCTTGTCCAAACAAGCTCACCTGAGCTTTATCCAGATGTTGGCCATTTCGGCCTGCCTCATTCATTGCTGTTCCCTTAAATCATGGCCCTGAGCCAGCTGGCATGACAACATAGGTTTTTGATAGGAAGATTATACATCTTCACCCCTAACTCAGTAAATACAAAAAAGTGGCTGAAAAACTGCAACAGTATCCATGTTGTCTTGTTTTCCCTACACATGAGCCTGCATTGTGCATCTTTGATGTGTATTTAATCAACCAACTGAGTCAGTTGTGTTAATAGAGAAAAAATGGCATCTGTGGGATAAAAATGCTCTGCAGGTTTGGTTATTGTATCAATTGTCTATTGAAATTATGGAGCTGCATAACAAACCACCCAATACTCAGTGGCCTGTAAAAACATGCATTTGTGTTTAATGTATTGATCTGCAGGTCACTGATGTTTTGCCTTATTGAAAAGTATTTATAATACTGAGATATTAATAGTGAGAAATCTGAGTTCCAGGAAAGATATTTTACTTTCTTAAGGATCTCATGGGTGGTTTATATTCAGTGTCCATTTCTTTTCATGCTAAAAATTCCAACTTACTGACTTGGACAAACACTTGCTGATTTATTGACAATATCATATTTTCAGTGTTCCTAATTGAGAAAGAACTCTTCAACCACACATCTTTGCTTTAGATATCAATGTATTTTCTCCAAACTTTCATCTTCTGTGTGTTGTTTCCCACCCTGAATAGCTCCCTTTTTAAAAGTGGCTGAGGCTTCCTATTTCCAGAAAGGATGTAATGGTTTATGGAAGAGCAGTGCTTCTAGAATATGGTAGTTAAATTAAAAAGAAAAAGAAAACATACTTTTAAGGGATGAAAAAACAATGGAAGCATGATTACATAGACAAATACTTCAGAAAGGCCAAAACCTCTGTGAGCTTAAGGGTATCAGTTACCTCCGCTCCTGGTCCTGAGGACTTGTATTTATTCTGTCCTTTTCTCAGGTCCATTTTGCTGGGAGAAGCAAGACCATTGGTTCTTCTAGCACGCTTGGAGGGCTGTATTATCATCTGAAAATAAAGGACCTTAGGCACGTGGTCTGCTTTCCCCTCAGTACATTTACAGGGTTTTGATTGGTAGCCTCGATTTCTAGGGTTTGTTTGGTTTAGGATTTTTGTTTTGCTTTTACTTATTTTCTTTATATCCACATATGAATAAAAATCATCCATTATCCTTCTTTCTCTTTCTACTTACTTTGTTTAGCACAATCCCCTCTAGTTCCACTAATGTTGTTGCAAATTCTTTTGTAGTTTAGAAATATTTTATTGTGTATGTGTATCACATCTTAATCCACTCATCTTTCATCAGGCAGTTAGGTGGTTTCTGCAGTTTGGCTATTATAAACTGTAAGCATCTGCTGTGTTTAGTCATTTAAAAACAATATCTAATAACACTATCCCAACTAATATTTGTATCATAATTCCCGCTTCACCAATGAAGATATTGAGGATCAGAAATTTTATTCCCCAAGGCTGAGTAGTTAATAAGCAACATATCATTAATTTATGTTCATATCTGTCTGAATTCCATCTATTCCACAACTTTGAAGGAATTTTCATTGATGCAAGGACAGCATATTATTTAAAAGAAAAATACCTTTGCTACTACAGATCTCAGTGAGTAGTTTCAAAATTATTAGAATAAAATAGTTAAGAGAAAGTCCTTTGTTTATATTCTGGTTATTTTGAAATAAGAACACCAAATTGGACTTCCAAAGAGATTCTTGCTCAGTTTTTTAGTGCTATAACTGTGTCATCTAGAGAAAACATGTCCGTAGCTGACCATGGTGTACTTTGCATATAGACATTAAACAACCATGCAATATTTCTACACAGATGTTAAGCCATTTTGTACATTTTCACTTGGGAAAACATTCCACACATTGGGTAGAAAATCCTCTATGAGAATAAATCAACTTACAGAAGTCTTTATAATTTTAAACAATTCATTTGTTTATTACTAAAATAGATTCACAATTCAATATATAGTGCAGTCAGAATTTATTTAAAACACAAATCTTGCAGGGTATTTTATTTGACCTTGTTATTCTACATGGAAAATGAAATAAACCCTGCTTTGTTTAACAAACAGAAGGTATTATCTTTATCATTTTCTAAAAACCACTCAACTGTAAATATTGGAAATTATTGCATGATGATTTCACCAAACTGTCTGTCAAAGGCTGTAATTGTTTTTATAATTTAGATGGTAAGTGTATGTTGTCACTGTTCTGAAAGAAAATTCAGGAGGTCCGGCAACCTCTTTCCCCTGTCTCTATAGAAAAGATCAGGAGAAGGAAGGAAGTGAGCAGAACAGAAAAATCTGCTTTTTAAATGTTGTCGTCAAGTAATTTGTATGCATGTTAAATTTGAGAAGCACTATTTAGTGTTTCTCTTATGATCAACTATAACCTCATTGAGACCTTTATGAGGTTTTAATTTCATTAATAATTTTATATCTATTTTCTCCCATCTATCTCTCATCACACTTCTCTATCTTGTCTCTTTCTCATCCAATTTTGAATTAAATTGTTTTTTTGTTAAAAAACAACATTTTTGTTAAAAAACAAACAACAAAAAACTGATATCTCTAAGCCAAATTAATAAAAGTATCTGGAAATCCAGTATTAAAAAAAAACTCACCAGATAATTCTAATGTATGCACATGTTTGATAACAAAAATTTACCTTTCTCTTTCTTGTTTGACAGCACAATTGTATCTATCAGACAAATGTAACCAGTATGATTAGGCTACCTCTCTACTACTAATATTTATTTATTAACACAGCTGAGCTGATAGGTAGGACAGTAGTAACTTTATTTTTATTATAACTTTTTCTTCCTAAATTCTCTATCATTAATATATATGACTTTATTATTATTATTTTTAATTTATTTATTTATGCATACAAGCTTGGGTACAGGCCAGAGGCGTGGGGCGGTGAGAGGGTTCACCAGAGACAGAGTGGGGAGCAGAACAGGCAGATCGACAGAAACACACTGCTGAGGGGAGCAGCGGGTGAGGCAGGAGAGGTCTTCTGTGCCATGTAGGAATCTCCCCAGCCAGGCGTCGAACTGGCATTGCCGTTACCAACAGCTCCACAGCAAAGTGTTTACCCGCTGTGCCACCGGGGAAGCCTATATATGACTTTATAATTGAGAAATTAAATGGTATGCATATAAATAAACAGGCCACAGTTGTATGACTTAATTTTGTCTTTACCATTTCCTTTGCCTTTCACAATGAATGAATATTATTTTGTAATAAGGAAAATAAGCCTTTAAAATCATAATACAGAATGTTTTGAAGTACTATTCATAGACACTTATGGTAATTTTAAACAATATATAATTATATTTTTGGTGACCTCAGTCATTAAAAATAAAACCCCAGGCAAAGCAAAATTAAGAACTCAGAAAAAATGCCTCAGAAGCTAAATACATATTAAGAAATTGTAGGTTATGTTTCATCCTTTTAAACTATATCAAATTCTTTTTTTTTTGGTAAGATTAATTTATTTTTGCATACAAGCTGGGGCACAGGCCAGAGGCGTGGGGCGGCGAGAGGGCTCACCAGAGACAGAGTGGGGAGCAGAACAGGCAGAGAGACGGAAACAACTGCTGAGGGGAGCAGCGGGCGAGGCAGGAGAGGTCTGCCGTGCCATGTGGGATTCTCCCTGGCTGAGCGTCAAACTTGCATCGTACACTGCTGACAGCTCCACAGTGCAGTGCTCAACCGCTGTGCCACAAGTGATGCCCTATATCAAATTCTACTGCTATATAATAAGTAATCTTGAACTCATCAACTTAAAGCAACACCTGTTAAGTCTCTCACAGTGTCAAAGTCTAAAGCCTGGTCACACTTAGGTTCAGTGCTTAGCTTAGTTACAGTCAAGGTGGACTTGATGGGCCAGGCATATTTTTATTTATATATTTCGGGGCCCTCTCTCAGGTTCATGTGTACACATTAGAATTATCTGGGTGACTGTGATCCAGAACTGCCCTCCACTCCTAGAAATTGCTCTTAGTCATTTACCATATGACCCCTCTCATAGTCAGCCAAGGAATCTCCTCAGAAAAGATCCAGTTCTTTTAAGTGCTTTCATGTCATTGTCAGGCCTACACAGGAATATCTGCCCTTTGCTTAACTCAAAATCACCTGATTTGTGATCTTAATAATATCTGCAAAATCCCTTCACCTTGACTCATCAGTTAACCTAATAATACAATTGATATTCTACCATGTTCGTAGATCCTAACCACAGTCAAAGGGTAGGAATTATATAGTATGTGCATCTCAGGAGTCAGGAATCTTGGGAGTCATCTTAAAATTGGGTCTGTCATAGTACCTTTTGACATTTTCTGTATTTCTTCCATTAACTCTATAAAATTTCAAAACTTGAAAGAATTTTAACCCTTTGCACTCGAGCGGTGCCGCTCCGGCGCCCGGCAGTTTAATGCATCCACTAGAGTGGCACTGCTATGGCCCCCGGCAGTTTAATGCATCCACTCAAGTGGCACAGCTAGGGCACCCGAGCGGTTTGGAAGTTAATATGTTTATTTCCAATGTGTGATAAGATATTCTTATCTCAATTACTTTAATGGACCAGGCTCGGCCTGCATCCTTAGCCAATTCTTTGCTTAGATTTGTTAATCTCAGCTTAGCATTGTGATACGTGTCCTGACAAACTGAGGCTGCATCTTGGGGATTGTTTGACTAAATATCACACAAAAACTAATTACAGAGTGTAATTTAACAGATTTTGTTGTGAATAATGCAAAAATAAATAAATTGGTGAAATTTTATTATTTGTATACGTTTGTTTGAGTATAACATGATTTCAAAGTACCTATAAAACGCTTGCCTAATATAGCTGAAATCGTCTCGAGTGGCTGGTTTGCCCACGCGAAAAAAGCCTCGAGTACAAAGGGTTAATTTTAATAGTTTATTCACAAGCATGAAACTTGTGATGATATATCTAGATACCTAGAAAAGCATACATTTAAAAGTGTAGTCACTTGTTTTTTAAACATTTTTATTCACACATTATATTTTGCATGAGTATACTTCAAGTATTAGTGCAAGTTCTGCTGCATTGTCCATGTAGGTAACAAATGCACTTCTACTGCCATGGCGACAGCCCCAGAGGAGCGCTTACCGTCTTCTTGCAAGTACCGTTTCAGTGTCAATGAAGTGTCTCATATACTGCCATAGACATAGTAATAGCCCCACAGGGACCGTTACCATGTCAGTGCAGGTACCTGGGCCTTTATGGTGTCAATGGAAATGCTGTTTTAATGTCAGTGGAATCGCCCTGCACAAGTTCTACTGCTATCATAAAAAATAAAGGAAATAAAACACACAAAAAACAAGTTGTTATCTGATAAGGAATCTAAGCTAAGCCCTCCAAAGCGGCACAAGACCCGCCAGTGCCTCACAGTATGTGTTTAGTCATCCTTCACTCAGTTTTCTTTGAACGTGGTAAATAGCAGTTTTCAGTCAGAAAGTCCCAAACATGCCTACTTTAAAACAATTGCAAGGCGAGAGGTAGTACTAGGTTTTTTAAAAAGTCTCACTTTGACAAAAAAATAACCCATCTGAAATCATCACAGTGCCTGCCATAAAGAAAATTGATGATTGTTCTTTCATATTAACACAATAGTAATGTATGTGCTGTAAGGCTTGAAATTATGATTCAGTATAAGGTGCTGCTTTGATCTAGTAAAATCAAATAGCTTCAAATGGCCTCACCATTAGCCCCCCTGTCTACAGACTCCTGAATATAAAGTCACCTAGCCAAACAACTGTCCTTATTGTGGACACCAGGCATAAGTGCCTGCTTATCCCTTGGTAGGTAGCTTCGCTTCCCTGCCAGCTTCCAGGACTATTCAAACAAGCCAATTATACCCTCTCTCAAGAATCAGAATTCACACCTCCCCGATCCCCTTACAATTGCAAAACTGCCTCCCACGGACGCTGGTTGCTCACTGTTTCTAAAGGAAGCTTTCATATGATCCTGTCTGGTGCAGTGTCTTCCTCTCCTGGGCTGTGACTACCTGTAGCTCATAAACTGTTGTTGATCTCATCTGTCCAGTGTCGGCTGCCATTATGTTCAGCCGTCCCCTAAACTCTCCAGTGGGAATCCCTCCTTCAACTATGAGTTGAGGAGGTGGCTAAAACGGAAGAACAATCTGTTACCCTGTGACTTCTTGATTATGCCCACTGCCATTCCCTTTTTATTTTCCTGTAGATCCTCTGCCAGTTTCACTCTGTAAAATTCATGGAGTTCAATAGAGATTCCTGATAACCTGTGATTTCAGCATTATCATCCTTAATAATGCCTCAACATATGGCCTCTAATATATTACTATGACCATTTTTTGCTTTAATTTTAAAGTACATTTCTCAAGATCTGCCATAATTCTGTATGCACATTTCATAGAGTTATGCTCACTATTATAGGGAAGGCAACACATTTAAAATACAACTGGACCCTTCTGTCACTGAATAGTAGAAGAAGAAAGCAGAGATCCTATGTGAAAGCGGGCAGAAAACTGAAGTTAGGAAGACGAAGAAGGGGCATTGTTTGATAATTTTCAAGACAGCATTGGTTTGTGGTCTGAAAAGCAATACATTTTTCTCTAGACTCAATGTGTATTCATAACCATTCCTCTTTTGAAAGATAGAAGACAGTCTTATTAATTAATGCTACTCTTGTTAATTAATGCTACTCTCTAAAGGACATTAAATTTAGGATTGTTGGATGGGGTGAGAACCTGAAGAACCTCTTAGTTTATATATTTTAAAAGATAAAGTTTGGATTTGACATTGCTCTAGATTATTGAGAATTTCTATTTTTTTCAATTTTTCATATTACTGTTAACTCAGAAAATGATTTTGTAATATACGTACCACCCCACTGAAAAAGTTTGCAAAACATGATATGTCCTCTATATTTTGACTTAGAAATTATTTCTCTTATGGTTTCCTTTAAATTTTCTTTAGCATCATTTATGTTTTGAATCTCTTAACATAATGACATTTCTTGCTTGACACAATTTGGGGTCTTAATTAATTGTCGTATCAGGTCTCTATTGCTTAAGTACGTAGTTTGCTGTGCATCATACATTAACAAACTGGTAACATACCAGCTGGGTTGCACCTGAAATCACACATTTACAGCTAGAACTAATTGTCAAAATTTCACCCACGGAAAGCCAACATTTGGTTCTCATGGGTAATGGGTCACAATGTCACCGAAGCTCAGTTTCCACTTATAAGATATTAACTGTTATCATATTCAAATTTGTTTGTTCACTTTATAAACATTAGCATATTGTGGTTATGTTGTAAAGTATGTGTTGCTATTAGTATACAGTATATTTTTCTAGCCACAAGTCTCAGCGTGTTGCCAGATTCGGATGTTCAGAGGACATCATGTCTTCTCCAGGCTTTTAGAAATCCTGAAGATGAGATAAAACAGCAGGCAGAGAAGTTTAAATCTTCAAACTTGCTGAAAAGTGCCTAGCAGCAGTATTTCAACTCTCAAACCACTGAAACCATATAAAAAATAAATTGACAAGTGGGGCAAAAATGTCACATAGAGGCCATTTTCCGAACATTTAAGACCTACCAAGAATTTAACTTTGGGGACATAGTTAGGTTTATATAGTTTTTTTTTTTAAGATTAATTTTTTATTTATACATACAAGCTGGGGTACAGGCCAGAGGTGTGGAGCGGTGAGAGGGTTCACCAGAGACAGAGCAGGTAGCAGAACAGGCAGATCAGAAATACACTGCTGAGGGGAGCAGCGGGCGAGGTAGGAGAGGTCTGCCGCACCATGTGGGATTCTCCCCGGCCGGGCATCGAACTCGCGTCGCTGCTGCTGACAGCTCCACAGCGCAGCACTTAACCGCTGCGCCACCGGGCAGGCCCTATATAGTTTTTATTATAAATTACTTTTTCAGGTTAAAAATAAAAATGCCTTTAACAAAACATTGTCTGTATTTCAACATGCTCAGCATGTTCCTTACCTTAACAGGTAATTTTTTCTCAGAACTGACCATTTATTCTTGTATATTGAAGAAAAGGTATGGACAAGTTTATATAAAGATATTTAAAAACATATACATAAATGTACACACTCAATTATATATTTTTCATAAAAGAAAAAAAATAAAATTCATTAGCAAGAAACATCCGTAAATAACAATCTATGAAGGTTTTATTCCAATCTGTGGTTGAACATTTGATATTTGAAAATTAACTGTTGTTCTCATCAATTGTCATTTCTTGAGTACTGCTTCAGTCGATTTTTTTTCAATATTTTTATTTATGCATACAAGCTGGGGTGCAGGCCAGAGTTGTGGGGCTGTGAGAGGGTTCACCAGAGACAGAGTGGGGAGCAGAACAGGCAGATCGATGGAAATACACTGCTGAGGGGAGCAGCAGGTGAGGCAGGAGAGGTCTGCTCCACCTTGTGGGATTCTCCCCAGCCGGGCATGGAACTCCCGTTGCAGCCACGGACAGCTCCACAGTACTGCGCTTAACCCATTGTGCCACCAGGGAGGCCCTGCAAGTGATGCTGTTACTATCAACATTCAGAAAATTACCTTCTTTGGAGAGTTTACCTACAAGTGAGGAAAAACAGACAATAAACAAATCCAATAGATATGTGAATAATTTATTCCGATAGAAGGTAATAAGTGACATGGGGAAAAACATGCTAATTGAACACATTGTGATATACATTTCTGATAAAACATACACAAAATAGGGTTAAGTACACATAAATTATCCACTCATGCATGGTTATATATTTTTTTTTTTTCTTAATACACCCTGGGTCTCTTTCCAGGTAACATACTTTTTCCCTAATGGTAAGATAGGAGATATAAATTATCATCAGAAACAATCATCTTTCTTGACTGCAAATCTCTAAATCCTCAAAAATCACTATTGTTTTTCCTTTTTAAAGTGTAGTTGTCATAAGAAATAATTGATTCAAGCACCTCAGCTTGAGTTCTTCAGATGTGAATAGTAGAGAAAGAAACAAAAAACAGAAGTCTAACAAGAAATTCCTGCTGAAACTTCCTTTATGCCAACAACAAAACTTTGAGAGTGGGAAAGATCAACGCAAGGAAGTTCCTAATTGCTCCAATGTGGTATAATATACCATATGCCCTCCTATAACTGGGCACAACAGGATATTGCCTAAGATGACTTTCTTAATGCACCCTATTGGGTCCAGGTACGAAACTGGAAGCCATATTGTGCAGTTCCGTCCTCCGCATGAACTTCCGGGTTTTTATTGTGTTCTGTCACATTACTTCACTTTATGATCCTCAATTTCTTCATCTTGCAAGGTAGATATACTTTATTCATTCAACATTTATTAAGCATCTGTTATATAACAGCATCCTAGGTGCAAGTGATACTTTTATTATCACATAGTCAAATTATTGTTGAAGAAATACCAGCTTTGTTTATGGGAAATAAAAGCTTCAACATACCTCAACCTTGTTTACTTACTGAACAAGATGTCCTCATTTCTTAATTAAAGCAGAAACATTAGAATCATTGCATTACAATTTACAATGGCCAGTCTTCATGGATACTTAAAATGTAGTACCTCTAATAATACAAATATATTAACAGTAATGTGTGGGACAGGGACTGTCACTACTTTTTTTCTGAAGGATTATAGTAAATGGGATTGAAATGGCAATGGTTTCCATTATGTCTCTAAGTGTGTGGACTGATAGTGTTACATTTGGATCAAAATTAAAATATTGGCTTCAAGAGTAGAGATTGGGCTTAAGATTTTTGAGGAAGGGATGTAAAACAACTAGGCTGTATATCGTAGTTTCTCCAATGCCAACAGTTACCCAATGCCAAGAGTTACCCACTCTTTTTTTTTCCCAAAGATTTATTCATTTATTTATGCAAAAAGAACTGAGGTATAGGCGAGAGATGGGGGGGGGTGAGAGGATTCACCAGAGACAGTGTTGCGCAGAATAGGTGCAGCTACTGAAATATACTGCTAAGGGGAGCAACAGGCGAGACAGGAGAGGTCTGCTGCACAATGTGCGGGTTAGCTCCCTGACTGGGGATCCAACTCAGGCCATCGAGGTGCTAGCCCTAAGACTCAACCACTAGGCCACTAAGGAGGCCCCAAGGGTACCCAATCTTAAGCACTGCAGATTCAGTTAATCAACATTCCTCACACATGTCATTCTATTGCTGAAACTATTCAATCATGAGGAATATTCCTCTTGTGCCTGTAATTAAAAAAAAAAAAAGTCCACAATTGTGAATATCTCACTTGAGGTTTAGAAAAAGACTTTAAGAAATTTGACCTTCCATGCTCTGTCCTTTTCTGAAATATCATCATTTCCTTTATGTTAACACTTTATCTTAATCTTAACATGTTTTAGAAGAGAAAAGCTTGTTTATAGAAATAAAAAGTCTTCTGTATCTATGGCACAGTTAGGAGAAACCCAATCTACAAATTGCTTTCAGAATAGGTATTGTATGAATGACTATTAGAATTGTGCTAAGGTAGATTCTGCCTTAATAGGGTAAGGTTAAGGTCCTTCCTAAGAGGAAGGAAAGTAAGGAATCACTGATTTCTTTAAAGAAAAGATAAGGACAATGAAGAAGAAACTCATCTTTCTTTTTTTTTTTTAATAGATATTTTATTTATTTTTGTTATTCATATCTTTTACATTGTGTGTTCCCCGTAAGTTACCCACCACCTGTTCACCCATGGAGCCATCACCTTAGTCCTCCGTGCTCCCCTCTTCCCCCCTCTTCAGCCCTCCCCCTCCCCTCTTTCCCTGCTGAATGTCACTTTCTTATTTGGCTCCCCTATATTCCTGTTATAAGTGAAACCATTCGGTAATTTTCTCTTTCTTTCTGGCTTATTTCACTGATCATGATCCCCTCTAGGTCCATCCATGTTGCTGCAAATTGCATGTGTTTGTCTTTTTTGAATGCTGAATAGTATTCCATTGTGTATATGTACCACATCTTCTTGATCCAGTCATCTATTTTTGGGCATTTGGGTTTTTTCCATACCTTCGCTATTGTAAACAGTGCTGCAATAAACATGCGGGTGCATGTATCCTTTCGGATTAGTGTTTTTGTGTCTTTTGGGTATATTCCCAGTAGTGGTATTGCTGGGTCATATGGAAATTCCATTTCAGCAGTTTGAGAAAATGCCATACAGCTTTCCATAGTGGTTGGATCAATTTGCACTCCCACCAGCAGTGTAGGAGAGTTCCTTTTTCTCCACATCCTCGCCAACATTTGTTGTTGCCTGTTTTATTAATGTGCACCATTCTCACTGGTGTGAGGTGGTATCTCATTGTGGTTTTAAATTGCATTTCCCTGATTATAAGTGATGTTGAACATTTTTTCATATACCTGTTGGTCATTTGCTTTTCTTCTTTGGAGAAGTGTCTTTTTAGCTCTTCTGCCCATTTTTTGACTGGATTGTTGACTTTGTTTTTGTTGAGTTGTGTGAGCTCTTTGTAGATTTTTGTTATCAGTCCTTTATCGGTTGTATTGTGTGCAAAGATCTTCCCCCAATTAGTAGGATGTCTGTTTGTTTTAATTATTGTCTCTTTTGCTGTACAGAAGCTTTTTAGTTTGATGTAGTCCCAGCTGTTTATCTTTTCTTTTACTTCCTTCGCTATGGGGGAAGTGGTTTTAAAGATTTTGCTGAGATGTATGTCATGTAGCGTTTTGCCTATTTTTTCTTCTATAAACTTTATGGTTTAAGGTCTTATCTCCAGGTTGTTTATACATTTTGAGTTGGTTTTTGTGCATGGTGTGAGGTAGTGGTCTAGCTTCATTTTTTTGCATGTAGCAGTCCAGTTTTCCCAGCACCATTTATTGAACAAGCTGACCTTGTTCCATTGCATATTCTTTGCTCCTTTATCGAAGATTAGTTGTCCATAAATATGTGGATTTATTTCTGGGTTTTCTATTCGGTTCCATTGGACCATGTATCTGTTTTTGCTCCAGTACCAAGCTGTTTTAATTATTATGGCTTTGTAGTATAGTTTGAAGTCAGGGAGTGTAATCCCTCCATTCATCTTCTTTTTAGTCAGGAGAGCTTGAGCTATTCGAGGTTTTTTGTGGTTCCATATGAATTCCTTCAGTATCCGTTCTATTTCTTTGAAGAATGTCATTGAGATTTTTATCAGGATCACATTGAATCTGTAGCTTGCTTTTGTTAGGATGGCCATTTTGATGATGTTGATTCTTCCAATCCATGAACAGGGGATGTCTTTCCATCTTTTTGTGTTTTCCTTTATTTCTTTTAACAGCGTTTTGTAGTTTTCTTTGTATAAGTCCTTTACCTCTTTTGTTAGGTTTATTATTCCCAGGTATTTGATTTTTTTGGTTTCGATTTTGAAAGGGATAATTCTTTTAATTTCTTCTTCTTCAGACTGAGTGTTTGCATATAGAAAGGCTACTGATATTTGTGCATTGATTTTGTGTCCTGCTACATACTGAATTGGTCTATAGTTTTGAGTAGTTTTTCTATGGAGCTTTTGGGATTCTCTATGTATATAATCATATCATCTGCAAATAGTGACAGTTTAATTTCTTCTTTCCCTATTTGGATTCCTTGTATGTCTTTCTCCTGTCTTACTGCTCTCGCTAGGACTTCAAGTGTTATAATGAAAGGCAATGGTGAGAGTGGACATCCTTGTCTTGTTCCTGATTTTAGGGGAACGGCTTTCAGCTTCTCACCATTGAGGATAATATTGGCTGTGGGTTTGTCGTATATGGCTTTTATTGTGTTAAGGAATGTCCCTTCTATTCCAAGTATTTCAAGGGCCTTTATCATAAATGGTGTTGCACTTTGTTGAATGCTTTCTCAGCATCTATTGCTATGATCACATGGGTTTTATTTTTCTTTTTGTTGATGTGATGGAGTACATTGATTGATTTTCGGATGTTGAACCATCCTTATGTCCCTGGAATGAATCCCACTTGGTCGTGGTGTATTATGTTTTGGATGCATTGTTGGATCCTGCTGGCCAAGATTTTGTTGAATATTTTTGCATCAGTATTCATTAGGGAGATTGGTCTTTAGTTTTCTTTTTTTGTATTGTCTTTGTCTGGTTTTGGTGTTAGAGTAATATTTGCTTCATAGAATGTGTTTGGTAGTACTCCTTCCTTTTCAATTTTTTGAAAGAATTTGTGTAATATAGGGATTATCATTTTTGAACGTTTGGTAGAATTTGTTTATGAAACCATCTGGTCCTGGGCTTTTGTTTTTGGGGAGGGTTTTGCTTACTGCTTCAATTTCGTAGGTTGAGATTGGTCTGTTTAGGTGTTCTATATCTTCTTTACCTATTTTTGGGTGGCTGTGTAGTTTCAGGAATTTATCCATATCCTCTAAGTTGTTGAACTTGTTTCCATATAGGTGTTTATAATAGTCTCTGATTATTCTTTTGATTTCTGCTGTGTCTGTTGTAATTTCACCTCTTTCATTTCTTATCCTGTTTATTTGTGAATTCTCCCATTTTTTCTTTGTGAGCCTTGCTAGAGGTCTGTCTATTTTGTTTATTTTTTCGAAGAACCAGCTTTTGGTTTTGTTGATCTTCTGTATTGTTTTTTTTTTTATTTCCAATTCATTTATTTCTTCTTTTATTTTTATTATTTCCTTTCTTGTACTGGCTTTTGGGCTTTTCTCTTTTTCCTTTTCTAGTTCTTTGAGGTGAGAGATTAGATTGTTTCTTTGAGTTGTTTCTTGTTTCTTGATGTGAGCCTGTATTGCTGTGTATTTCCCTCTTAATACTGCTTTGGCTGTGTCCCAAACATGCTGGAAGGTTGTGTCTTCTTTGTCATTCATTTCTAGGTATTTTTTTGATTTCTTCTTTGATCTCCTCATTAGTCCAGTGGTCTTCGAGCAGTGTGGGTTTTAATCTCCATGATATAAAAAGGTTCCTTTTTTTCTTTTCATGGTTTATTTCTAGTTTGATGGCTTTATGATCGGAGAAGATAGTAGGTATGATTTTGATCTTTGTGTATCTGTTGAGGTTTGTTCTGTGACGTAGTATGTGATCAATCCTGGAGTATGATCAATGTGCACTTGAGAAGAATGTGTATTCAGATTTTTGGGGGTGCAATGCCCTATAGATATCTGTTAAGCCCATGTGGTCTAGGTCTTTGTTTAGAGCTTTAATGTCCTTGTTTATTTGTTGCCTCATTGATCTGTCCATTTGTGATAATGGAGTATTGAAGTCTCCTACTATATATGTGTTTTCTCTAATGTCTGTTTTCAGAGTTGATAATAATTGTCATATATTTTGGTGCTCCTTCATGAAACTCATCATTCTTGAAAGTACAATGTTAAGTCAGGAAACAATCCAATGAAAATCCTAGGTGAAATCTGAAAAAGAACAGTAAATAAATTTCTTGAATAGTGAGGGCTGATATCAATGATGAGGGCCGTTTTCTAGAAGTAAATTACACATTGTTGGGAAATTGTTAGATTGGAATCTGAGTCTACCTCCCCAATAAAGTGAGGATATCTTTGTGTAAATGGCCAAAGAGGAATTCCTGAGATCTTATTTTTATATTCCTCACTTCAAAATACCTCTCTTTACCCCCAAATGTCAAAAATAAAATGGCATGGCTTCTGAGCAACTACCTTCCCCCATGTTTTGACTTTCAGTGAGCACAAGAGAGCCTGGACATTTCCATGACTGCTTCTTGTCCAAGAGAACATACTTTGGAAGAAATGCTACACCACCCAATGCAAGACCCAAATGTGCTATTTTTCCTGCCAGTAGCCAACAGATAAGCCAGTAACAAAATCATTTTGCGGTTTCCTCACTCAATAGCTTTACCTTCCAGCAATCACATATGCTCTCTTTGTCTTGCTCCTTTAGAATTAACAAGCTAAAAATTAAAGACCTGGTGCTAATTCAGTAGCCACTGATGCTACATGCATCACTGTATACATACACACAAATATTTTTCATCACTAATTCTCTCAACATGCTTGCTGGATAATAGCTATTATCTCCCTTTTATACAAGAATAAATCCAGACTTTCAAAGATGAAGCATTTTGCACAGCGATAGAATATGAATGATTATAAATCTGTGAGACCAGAGTCAATCTTCTTTTTTTTCCCCAGTGTCTTTCAAAATATTAGGCCAAAGTAAATAAGTTCTGAATCTCATGCATATGTTTCAGTTTCATGACCTGATTTTTTGTTAACTATGAAGAAGGTGCAGCAGGTCTGCTGTGGCCGGCGCCCAGCACAGCTGTTCCACCAGCACTGAAGTAGCTTTTATTGGAGTAAATTTACCTATGAAATTCTGTCTTTCATCTCTGAATGTCCAAGCACTTCCCCTCCAGCACTAAAGGAATTTGAAATATGCAAGAAAATGTAAGAAGTTCAAAGAAAGGGAGTTATTTTCACTCAAGTAAGGTTTTTTAAAAGTTAATTTGATTAAAAGTGTGCACTTTTTGTACAGGACTTTAATCCAAATTCATTTCAAGCTATCTTCTACTTTTGGCGTGGTTGTCATCAGTATCCCATTAACCTGATGTTTATTCTTATCATCGTTTTCCTACATACCTGCATACAGAATGTTGAGGCACTGCAGTCTCAAGTTGCTCCTTGGGGTCACCTAGCAATCTCCTACAGTGCACTTTACATTTTACAATCCCACCTCTTAATAAACCAGTAAGTTTAAATCTCTAGAATTATAAATCTTGAACTATGAGAAATGTGGATTTTAATACTTACAGGAAAAACCCTTGGCATTTTGAATTTAAAAGTATGTTCACATGCATTGTCTTATCTCATCTTTCCAACAGCCCTTTGTGGAAAGGTGTATGATCAGAATTTTCAGGTAAATTTAGATAGACATTTCAGGTAAATTTTCCCAGGAAAATCATGAGATTAAACCTTTAGATTTCCTACTTCACACACACACACTTCTCTTTCCCTTCTTTTGCCAGTGCGATAGCTTGCAGAAAGACCACATAATGGAGAATCATGGTGCTTGCTAAGATTTATCTAGAAGTGCAGTGGGATCAAGTTGGTTGTGCTTCCTAGAAGACTGGACTGTGGAGGGCTGTGAGTTATACTTGGACTGAGATAGTACGCTGTTTTTTTGTCTTATGTGCAACATGGAAGTGTTGCATGATGGCTTAATGCTTAGTATTTACTAAATGTAATAAGCATCTTTTACATTCCTGTTTCTACCAGTTGGTGAATCACTTCCTATATCTGCTTCCTTCATGTCTGTCATCTACGATTTCAAGTTGATTCTCTACCAAATGCTAAATGATCTCAATCTGGTGTCCTTTTATTGTATTTTCATATTTAAGCCACATAGTTAACTCCGTTATTTACATCTGCATCTTCACTGATAATGATGAAAACCAGATCAACCTATAGTATGATTCCGCTAGAAATTTATGGTATTAATCTTACAGTGTGCAACAGTCTTCCTCTCTGGGCAAGCAAATCAAACAGAAACTTCTCAAAATTTTGTATAGATGCATAGAAATTACTACTTCTAGCTATTCTTTTCCCCCTAGAACAATGTAAGTATAATAGTCATTCAAAATATACATCCCTTGGGCCTCCCTGGTGGCGCAGCAGTTGAGCTCTGCGCTATGGAGCTGTCGGTAGCTCACGATGCGAGTTCGACGCCCAGCCAGGGAGAATCCCACATGGTGCGGCAGACCTCTCCTGCCTCACCCGCTGCTCCCCTCAGCAGTGTGTTTCTGATCTGCCTGTTCTGCTCCCCCTCTGTCTCTGGTGAACCCTCTCGCCACCCCATGCCTCTGGCCTGTACCCCAGCTTATATGTATAAATAAATAAATCTTTAAAAATATATATATTATATATATATAAATATATTATATTATAAATATATATTATAAATATATATAAATATATATTATATATATAATATATATATATATATATATATATATATATATATATATATACACACATCCCTTAAAAATCATTCCTGTAATTGAACAAAGTATGATTTATTGTATTTTTCCTAGGATTCCATATTATAGTGACATAGAGGAATGTTCACATGTATGCAAACACACACACACACAGCATATTGTCTAAAAATAATGCTATCCTCCTGGCTTTATTTGTACCTTTTGTGACCTAGCAGGATATCATGTGGAACATAAATGTTTTAGGTAGATAGATGTCTGATTTCAAATAGAGGCTCTGAGTCTAACTCTGGCAGTTTCTCTTGGTGACAGTCATCATAAATATGTACATATAAACATACACAAATGTATCACGATAATCCTGTGGGGTAAATATGGTATCTATATGTCCTAAACCAAATAAAAAGAGAAATTAAGTAATTTATTCAAGGATACACATGTAACAATTGTTAGATATGGTTGGAATTTTAATCCAAGCTTCCCACGGTCAGAGTATATGCTTTCCTCACTGTACAGCCATGCAGACTTGCAAAAGATATATTTAAAGTCAAGGAGAGATTGAAAATGGCAGGGCCTTTTTTATGAGAAAGGTGATTTTGCAACTGTGTGAATCTTAGGCAGCTCATAGGCTGATGTCCTTGGGAAAATGATGAGATTTTCTGGGCATTTCACCATATGCATATGCTTCTCTGGAATTGCAAAAGCAGTAATCCTCATAAAAAGGAAAAGGAAGATATAAGAAAGAAGTAAAAAGATACTGTGTTGAGTGTATAAAATTAAGGACATTATTTTTAGTGAGAAATAATTGATCAGAGTATATAGCAGTATTTGATTTGACTTTGAAGACATTGTAGTCATCCATTTATTCAGTGTGTTTTTGATATATTATATATTGTCACATATAGAATCTCACTGAATTCCATTAATAATTTCAGCAAAGGCAAAAGGAAAAGGTAAGAGGGAAAGGAACAAGCAAGGGAATACATGATTTATCCAAATATTATACCTGGAGGAAGAAACACAGTACAACCCAAAATTTGATTTGAAATGTATACCTTACCCTTACCCCCTCCCCCCCCAAAAAAAAATACTTACAGTAAGAGTTATCCTCCTTCTTTGGTTTTTGCAAAGGATATTTAGCAGCTTTTGTTTGGTAACCTCAGAAGGACACCAGCATTCCAGGTAGCTATAATTGGTCTTTGCTTAAAAGCAATAGTAATTGGTAAACACATGAGGAACATGATGCACTGCTGAGTGACCTTGCAGAGGACTGCCTTCAGCTACAGACTGGGGACAGTTGAATCACAAGGAGGGGCTAGGGACACCACAGTGTTGGAATAATCAGAGTTTCGAGGACATTTTTACAGGGGGCAACTCCTGGGTGCCAGTCTCTTATGTACACATTACAAACCGAGTGCTTTTGATAATGTGATAACAAGTGAAGTCTACCTTGTGGTGTAGCAGAATTCCAGCTAGAGGTATTAAAATTCCTGACAAGGTAAGCAATGTATTAAGAACACTGCCACTTGAAAGTCTCATAAGAGCTAAGAACCCCAACTACTCCTGCCCCCTCTTATGTCATCTGAGACATTAAATGACACAGCTTTTATCTGTTTAGCTGCAAAGTCATTAATTTTATGTTTGAAATTGAGGGAGGAAAGGCAAATTCTTGACTTTTGAGATGTCAAGCGAATTTCACAGAACTCTGAAAGAAATAGTTCACATTTTTTTCTATTAAGGTTTAGGATGATAGGAGAAAAATGACTGATTGGCATTGTTCAATTGTTCGATGACTATAACAATTGTAGCAACTCTGCTATGTGTCATGGTCTTGAATCAATCCAAGTAATCCAGAATCTTATAAAAAGCCCCCCACTGCAATAAAAGTAAAATAAAAGTAACCCTAAATAATACTGTGGACATAAAATATAATTCAATACAATGGAACATAAAATTAGATTGATAAAATCACATACATTCTGAATGCCTTGATTATTGTTACTATTATTACAAAACGATCTATAAGGAATCATTTTGTTAATATATTATGCTAAATTCTTCATATAATTTAGATTATTTAATCCTTGCAGCCCTCTTCAGGTAGGTGCTATAATTATACCTATTGCTTAAATGATGCAGTTGAGACTTAGAGAGATAAAGCAATTTTCTTCTGATCACAGTTAGTAGAAGGCAGTTAGTAGAGAATAGAATTAAGCTTCATTTGGGAGATTCCAGACCCTAATTTCGTAATCATTGTTTTTTTAATATTTAATAACTTCTTGTGAAGACATAAGCATATTTTCCCAAAATACAATGTTATTATTGTTACCTATAATTTTTTGGTCATCTGGAATAGCACAATCGTTTTTTCCTTTTCTTATGACATATATACAACTTTAAGCAACTCAAGTTTGAGAGTTTCTATGACTTGCTGTTTCTGTTTCTTCATTTTGCTCAGCTCAAGGATTTAGAATTCAAATTCATAAATTGAAGGAACAGATAGAAACCTTATCAGAGATTTAAAAAAAAATTAGCCATATTCTTCAAGGTGAGATAATTATCCCAGTTACAGATAAAACAGAGCATACATTTCTGATTCCATTATTCCCCCCTTGAACCATTCTGTAGTTAAAAAGCAAGAGTGGGAACTAGAGATTACATGTTGATTTCAATAACCAATTCAAATTTTAATTTAATACCTGGAAAAAATGGAAGGAAAGGGTTTTCTTTTTTTTTTTAAGGTTTATTTATTTTACGCATATAAGCTGGGGTGCACCCCAGAAGTGTGGGGCCATGAGAGGGTTCACCAGAGTCAGATTGGGGAGCATAACAGGCAGATCGCCGGAAATACACTGCTGAGGGGAGCAGCGGCGAGGCAGGAGAGGTCTGCTGCGCCATGTGTGAATCTCTCTGGCCAGGCATCGAACTCGCATTGCCCCTCCCCAACAGCTCCACAGCGCAGTGTTTAACCACTGTACCACCAGGGAGGCCCGGAAAGGGTTTTCTGCAACAGATTTTAAGTCCCAAACTACTACTTTACGTCTTTCAGAAAATTTGAGAATGAGGCTGTAGATTTATTGAATGTTCACCATCAGCCAACTTGTATGCACTCAACCACTAGGGAAACTCAATAATTGCCGAATAGAATGAGAAGTATGTTTCCAGTTGAGAACAGGAAAACTACAGTAGAGAAGTATGTAAAATAACATAAGAAAACCTTCACAGTGCTATATACCAGCATCAAAAACAAAAAATGATAAACAAAACAAACAGAAAAACAAGCTCAGCCTGCCCTGGACTATACAGCTTTAGTGGCAGACTTTGTTGGAAATACCTGGTTTTGGTGAGAATGCAGTGAGGCTGCTTTGCTGAGTGATCACCTCTGCACAGAGACACTTTTAGACTGCTTTGCTACCAGGGCTCAGATGTCAAAAAGGGGCTGATTAGTGGAGAAATCCATTGGTTGTTTTATATAACTTCTGTCTCCTATTAGTGAAAAGGAAAAGACTCTCTTATTGGGATAGATATAGGGGAATTTCAAAAACTAAATGAGGTTATAACATAAATATAACCATATTTTTTTGAAATGCAGTAACAACTGTCAACTATGAAGTGTCAGCCAGACATATCATAAACTAATTAAAATTATGTCAGGAGATAAACTAATTAGGACACCAGTGTATAGATATATGTCATTATGTCATTTTAGTGGGGATAAAAAAGGGAATTGAAATCCTCAAAGTTAAATGAAAGGGAATTTTGTACAATAGCAGGGAAGCAAATTAATTACAGCTTTACTCTACTCTGACAGAGAGCATAATAGAAATAAGAACCTCCAGAGATATGTTTAAAGATAAAAGGAAAAAAAAAAACTTGTTTTCCAACTAGCAGTTGTTTGCCTCATTTTGATGTCTTATTACTTTGTCAAAGTGACTCCTTACTCTCTCTGAGCACTTGAAGGAAGTCCCTTAAAGTTCCAAGAATCAATAAGAGGGGTAAGCCCCACAAAAGCAAGGGAAAAGCTAACAGTGAGTATACCTTTAAAGCTCTGAATCTTTAAGTCTATGAAATGCATTTGCATGAGGTGCTGACAAGCTTCACTGTGAGGGGAGAAAACACAAGAAACATTACAGCTCTTCAATTTCTGAAACCCTTTTTAGTACATGAGCTACTGGTCATGTCTTTGCAAATTTCTTGAGCTACATACCCATAAAGCAACCAAATTGGGCACTGTCAGCAGAAAAGGAGCACTTTGAATACATCAGTCAGAAAACAAGCACATTTGAAAAACATACTTTAAAAAAAAGGTCAAATGGGAGGTTCTAGAAACACACTTAAAGCTCTCATGTGAATGCCTGTATCTATCTGTTTGAAAACAATATACTGCTGACTACCACAAATTTGCATTTCACATGATTTGTGTTCATTTTATCTCTCATAGCAAAACTTAATTAAACATTTCTACATCTGGCTTCTTGGTATGTTTTTGAAACTTTAAAAATAATTCCCTTAAATCTTGAAAACTCCTAAAAATGTATTTACGAGTAAAAAGAACTCTGCTAGAAGTCACCATGGTTAATTACAGTAAAACAATCTTTGGAATTGGTATCATGTATAAAGTTAATTGTCTCATTAACCTTAGCCATTGTAATCTAGTCCCATTATAAATGAAAATCAAAAGGGCCAGAAATGAAATATAAATAATAACATCAAAATAGTGTATATCCCTCCATTGTGATCTTTAAGATCTAAATGCTTGTCTCCTCAGGTTAATAAGTAGTACTGTAATGTCAACATGATGGATTGATAGAAAACTGGCCTTGCTGTTATGGCATGTTATTGATAGTATATCTTAGTGTATTTTGGATTCACTATCTTTATTTTTCTTCACCATTTCTATCTCTAGGAAACAGAAATTTAAATAATTACTAGAAATGGAAGAATCAACCTCCCTCAATATTCAATAGGTGTCTTGAGGTAGATAATCAACTACTAGTTCAAACTTCTAATGACCACTTTGTCCAGAGGGCTAGACCAAGGATAAATTTAAAGAACATTCAACCTGGTGTCTGAAACGTGATGATGAAGTGACAAACTTTGATCAACATTAAGGAGGGAGCATCAAGTGTGCACAAAGGCTCACTCATTGTTCCACTGAAAGTTGAAAATATGAACTCTAAGGGCTTAAATTAAGTTTCAGAATCCAGAAATAAGCATATCAGAGTCATCTGGAAGAAGCAGATTAAGGCTTAGTCATAGTTTGATTCAGACATTGCTGACTAAATGTGTTCCTGTCTCAGTTGTGTTTTATTGACCCAAATATTATAGATCAAAATGAAAAAATATTAAATGAAAAATAAAATATTAAAATCATAAGATCTAACATTAACTGAATTACCAGTACCAAGTATTAGTAAATATTTTATGTATTCCTTTTTAATTTTCATTTTCCTTATTGGTTAGTTGCTCCCATTTTACAGAAGACACTGAAACTGTAGTGCCTAAATGTTTTGATCTAATCACATGTAGGAAAATACACAGCCACCTGTATCACTCTGCTGGCCTGGAAATAGAGAAAAAAAAGACTGATATCTTTGTGAAACGCTTTAACCCTACTGATTAGAAGCATGTGACCTGCCACAGTAGTAAACTTGGGCAATTGTGGCACTGGTTTCTCCCAACAAAATGTGTACCAAGTTGTCTTAGAGAGGAATAAGGACATGCGTACAGGGACAGTTTAGGAGATGTATGAGAATGAGGAACCAACAGAAAGCCCTTTTTTCTATGAATGGGACATTGGGTGTTAATTTTGCTTAAGTTTTGGTTGGTTTTTACTTAATTTGGTGGATCTTTGATTATATGATCTACCTAAAGAGAAAAGTATGAAAGAGTTCAATGCAAGAAACTTTCATTAATAACCATAATCTTATAGTATATACTTTAAAAAGACAATTTCCATATAATTTACACAGCAATATAAAATAATTTTGAAAGTCTTAATGGATAAAACTAATTTCATAAGTAAAAGATAATTTTTCCATATTACTTCTCAATAAACTACTGTTTTTCTAGAGAAGCATACACACATATGTATGTATATATGTGTGTATATATATATATATATGAGTATGTATGTATGTGTGTATGTATATATATATATATATGGAATCCAGACTGATTAAGAGATTGTTATAAACAAGATGAAAAGCCTGAGTAACAAAATCAAACCTCCAGTGAACAGGGGTGAAATCTTAAGATAGGTGTTTAAACTCTGAGCTTATCCACTTAGGGGAACAGTACTAGACAAAATGGGGGTGGCAGAGTATGGAATCTTCTAAAGTTACTTTAGTTGCTATGGAGAGTGATTCTAAAATATAGCAGTTATTCTTTGGATTATAAAAGAAGTTGAAAGTAAAAGAAGATGAAAAAAACCCTGCTTTTGGTCCCTTGTTGCCTTATGAAATTCTCTCTTGCTCTTCTCAGATTTCGGTCACGCTACCACCCTACTCTCTTCTCTCATATTCATCATCCTCTCCCTTTTTGTATTCAGCTAATTTTCCCTTACAGTTAACTTTAGTTACAGTTTTTGAATTGTCCACATATCTCAGTTAAACTTTTGAGTGCTGTGCACTAGAGGACTCAATCTATAAAATAAATCTTTGAAGAAAAAATAGTTGCCTAAAGAGCTAGGTCATGGCTCATCAGGTGTGCTAAAATAGGGTACCCAAAAGTGAATCCTTTATGAAGAATTCTGAATGTTTTCTGGGACCAGGGCTATCGGCTTATTGTACATGAAACATGTTTCAAGGAATGCAGTCTTTCTGTGGTACTTTCCAACCATGAGCTCAACTCATTTTGTTTTGTTCTTTTATTCCTATATCAGGAGTTTGTGGCTGCAAGCTAAAGAAGCCCATTGAGAGCAGTTCAAAGCATAACAGTAGTAAGTGAGAATGCAAAATTCAATTCTTTAGATAACATTAGCAGATACACAAACAGAAAATAAAATACCTCTTGTAGGCAGAAAGTTGAATAAAATTTGAAAACCCAAGCACTTTCCCAGTTCTCATTTACAGAGATTGCATGTTCTAATTTTTCTTTGTGGTTGTGAATGTGTTATCTCATTTTCTGTAGGTATGTGTCTGCTCTCTGAATAAGAGTTTAATCTGCTTACTAGTAGCTGTTCCTTCAAACAGTATGTTGGCTAGTAAATTTTTCAGTTTTCCATTTCCCTCTTATTCCATTCAAATTGATAATTCAGCTCAGAGATAACACGTCCTAAATGCAGACCCTATTTCTCTTATTTTCTTTATATTTTTTTAAGATTTATTTTATTATGCATACAAGAACTGGGGTAAGAGACCAGAGGTGTGGGGGAGGGGTGAGTGGATTCACCAGAGATAGACTGGGGAGTAGAACAGGCAGATCTACTGGAATACACTGCTGAGGGGAGCAGTGGGAAAGACAGGAAAGGTCTGCTGTGCCATGTGGGTCAGCTCCCTGGCTGGGTATTAAACTCAGGCCATAGTTGGCTGGTGATAGCATAGGACTGAGACTTTAACCCCTGCACTACCAGGGAAGCCTCTCTCTTATTTTCTCTAGAAGTGAAATCCACTGACTCACTAACCAGACAATTAGATGGATGAGTTCCTATCTCTGAGTCAATAAGTGTTTGCCAGTCTGCAGTGTAATAAAAATATTATAGCTCAAGTCTACCATTTTAGCAATTTCTATGGGCATGGTATATCTAAGAGAATCTGGTAGCAAATGATTAGATGCTTGATTACATGCTGTAAAATGCTCTTGCAAGGCATTCATGTATTCATGCAAGGAAGATGTTGCATATTGATATTCATCAACAAAGATGTATTCAGAACAGCAAAGGCCCTATAGAAATCCCTAGAGGATTAGAATTATTCAACTGTAATGTACATTATTTAAATAACTTTAATTTTTTTTTTTTAATTTCTCCTCTCTGATGATATTTTCTTATAACTGGGCTGTTGGAGACTATTGATGAACCAATAACTAGTGAAAACATCACAACTTATCCCAAATAACGTCTATGAATGATGAAAAGGGGAAATGTATTTTTAAAAAAGACTAATGGGGAAACAAGCACATTAAGTATCAACCGTTAAAAATACATAATATGGTATAGAATTAATGTTTGTAATGGATTTATTTATTACATTTTTCAAAAATAGCAAGAAAACAATTAAATGTCACTTGAACATAAACATTATTAAAATTATCAAACAAGTATTACACAGGTTATGAATTTTTTTAAAAGATTTATTTTTTATTTATGCATACCAGCTGGGGTGCAGGCCAGAGGCGTGGGATGGCGAGAGGGTTCACCAGAGACAGAGTGGGGAGCAGAACAGGCAGATCGACGGAAATACACTGCTGAGGGGAGCAGCGGGCGAGGCAGGAGAGGTCTGCCGTGCCATGTGGGATTCTCCCTGGCTGGGCGTCGAACTCGCGTCACCACTGCCGACAGCTTCACAGCGCAGCACTTAACCGCTGCGCCACCGGGGAGGCCCCAGGTTATGAAGGTTTTAATAAAAAATGACATCAGTGTTTTTTATGGCGTATAACTAATTCATGAACAACATAGATATATACTTGGGTACATAATGCTTTCAGTATTTTATGTTTAATGAAAGCATGTATGGGAAAACAGTGTGGTGCATTTTACAGAATATATTTGATAGTTCATATTTACTGGAATTCAGTCATTGCATAGATTTCAAAGCATATTGTCTTTAATTTGAAAAATACCATGTTTACAGTTCTATAAAATGGCAGTAATTTTTACTCAGAGGTAGTTAATAGAAATCTATGATGTCTGCCCCCTCCACCCAGCACATACACAATGCATATAATGAAGCATGTCACAAGTATTCTATTGTATTAAATGAGATATATCAGAAAGTGTGATAGTTTATAACAGAACACTGTTAAGATTCTTAATCTGAAATTTATTTGAAGCCTGTCCTTCTAAGTAATCAACATGGTAATTATTCCAGGAATGCAGCTTTTTTTGGTAATTATCTTTAGAAAGATTGACACTTAAAATAAACGGATAGTATCAGCTATATAAATGCTTATAGTGTATTATTATACTTTAAAATTTTATTCATGGCAGTTCTGTACAACCCAGTTGCTTATAATTTGCTGTAATTGCTCCTCAAATAGAGCATTAAGTTTTATGGCTTCATATTTTCCATGACTAAAAGGCTTTATTACCATAACAATGCACAGAAAATGGAAATATTGATACCCATAACCTCTAAGTAATGTTTGCTTATTAGTTAATGTAGGGATATGCAGCTTAATTTTAAATGAATCAGAAAGTGCCAAGGAATTTGTTGTGTTTTTTTTCCCCTCCTAAAACATCTTCTCTAGAAATGTATTATTTCTGTTCCTTAATAGTCTTAGGACTTTCAAAGAATAGAAACACTTTAGTTTATTATGCATTTTTTGTATAACAAGGCAGAGGTCTCTGTTAATATCTGAAATAAAAAGAACAATGTTATAATTTAAACCATGGTTTCTTATTTTTCCACAGACCAATGCCCTTTGTGAAAGCACAGAAATTTATAGCCAAGCCCAGATCTATTAGGATCAAGACATAAAAGAAAAAAAAGTGGGTTTTAGTGCAGAGGGAAATAACCTTTTACAATATTAATAAAGGCTCTCTATACTTACTATATTTCTTTGACCTATAATGTCAGAAATATAGATTACACCCTTAAATCATGCACTTTTAGTTTCATACCAAATTTGCACCATTCGGCTTTATCACAAATGTGTCCAGATTTTTATAACATCTGGCACATTTATAGCAATTAGTTCTGGGCAGGCTGTAGTGCCACCAGTCACAATTGCACATTCCAAGAACATACACAAATTATGATTAGTAATGATTTATTCAATGATGAAGTAATTCATCTTAGTCAGTTAGAGCCTAAAACTATAAGGGTTGGCAGTTATGATTTGTGCTATGATTTTCTTTGATACCATCAAGTTCTGTCTAAATGTTACACCAAACGGATACAAAAAAAAAAAGAAAAGCAGTTGAAATCAATACTATGTCATATTAAATAGTCTTTACTCCCTTGGGGGAAAGAGATAAAATTGTACCAATTATACCAATCTTTTTCAAAATAAATGTGTAATACACAGTGTTTGAAACACTTTGAGAGATCATGTAAATTTTAATTAATTCAGTTTTATCACCAATTGGCTAAAAGTCTTCTGTCATTTATAAAGAGTGTCATATATGAAAACCTCATAAAAAGTTTGAATTATGATTAACAATGGTGATTTTTGGAAGCACTGAACTATGATTGAAGATTTTTCTCTATTCCTTGTATATTGGAATTTCTTTCTCCCTCTGTTCCTCTTCATATATTTTAATTTCAAGTTCCACAAGGTGCCTTCCTTGGTAATTTACTTGGAAACATTTTGCCCTGACCACAGAATGTAGAATGGATTGTATCTATCTAGGTCTGTTGTTATTTCACTTATTGCTATTACAACATTGTAAGTTAGGTGTTCATATCCTGTGTGTTCTGTATTCTTCAGTGTCAATTACAGTACTAAGCACATAGTAGGTGCTTTAAAATATATATTTTTAAAGATTTATTTATATATGCATAAAAGCTGGGGTATAGGCCAGAGGCGCCGGGCGACGAGAGAGTTCACCAGAGACAGCGGGAAGCAGAACAGGCAGATCGACAGAAATACAATGCTGAGGGGAGTAGCAGGCGAGGCAGGAGAGGTCTGCCACACCATGTGGGAATCTCCCCGGCCAGGCGTCAAACCGTGTCGCTGCTGCCGACAGCTCCACAGTGCAGTGCTTAACCACTGTGCCACCAGGGAGGCCCTGCTTTAAAATATTTTGCTACTATGTCTGGAAAAGATGAGTGCTGTGGTTCATACTAACATATCTACAGCAGAGTAAACCTTTACTTAGGAAACAACAGTAATAAATTTTGCAATATGATCTCAGTCTTAAAAAACTGCAGACACCTGCCAAAAAACTTGTGTTCCTCTTCCATCCTGCATTTAGATAGGGACACAAGTCAAATCACTGGTCAACATTGAGATCGTTACTGACTTAAAAAGGCCCTAATCTGTTATGTTTTGGTGTGCTGAACATGAATATAACCCTGAATTTTTTTTTATTACCTCTCGTTTTGAAGATATTTGATATAATCCATTTTATATATTTCACCATATAAATTTATCCAGTAGGACTGCAACAACATCCTAAATCAGCCTAGAATGATGTCATATTGCATCACATTGCATAATACCATCACGCACACATCATCCAGAGTGGATTGCATCATTTTCTGATGCAATACAATACTACTGCCAGGTGGCTGCTGAAGTAAGTTGATGTAAGTAGTGCACTCTAGAAATCCCTGCTGGAAAGGTTGAGCATTGAAAAGATTTCAGACTAGTGCGAGACAGTTGAAGCTACTGTTCCGTAGAACTGTTATTATTTTATGCATTGAGGCACAATACAGAACAGTAATGCCTTGAAAGTGCGTTAATGGCGTGGACAATTTCTGCTCTATTTGTGGGGAAGTAACAGTTGCCAACCAGAAGAACAGAATCACTTCTCAAGTGAAGGCGGCTTATCATCTTGAC
Source organism: Scalopus aquaticus (assembly GCA_004024925.1). NCBI lineage: Eukaryota > Metazoa > Chordata > Mammalia > Eulipotyphla > Talpidae > Scalopus > Scalopus aquaticus. Next base: position 29,446 of record PVIJ01001594.1, read on the forward strand.
TTTGGATGCAAGGTTGGTGACCAAGACAAGCCTTGGGCCCCGCATCTATGCTGTGCTACATGGACAACACAGCTTTCACAGTGGTTAAATGGCAAAAGACCCAATGCCGTTTGTAGTCCCCGTGATGTGGAGAGAACCAAGCAACCACAAAAAAAACTGTTACTTCTGCTTGGTTCCTCCTCTTTCTGGCAGAATAACAAAGCAAAAGAAGTCAAGAATAGTCTACCCAAACATTCCATCTGCATTGAGATGACCGGTCCAACAACTTGCTGGAGGGTGATGCAAAAAAGCATAGAATGCTTTTCGCCTAGTGTCTACAAACTTTCTTGGGAATGTTAGGGCAGAAAACTACAAGGAACTAGTAGAAGACATGCTGATGCAGTATCAGAAACTTGGCTGCAATATGTCTCTAAAGATCCACTTCCTTCATTCCCATCTGGATTTCCTCCCTGAAAACTGTGGTATGGTTCATGATGAACATGGCAAAAGTTTTCATCAAGATATTGCATCAATGGAATGATAGCAGGGAATATGGTCCACTACAATGCTGGCTGACTACTGCTGGACACTCCCCAGAGATGCTCCTGAAGAGCTGTACAAGAGACAAGTGAAGGGCCTCCCTGGTGGCACAGCAGTTAAGTGCTGTGCTGTGGAGCTGTCAGCAGTGGCGACGCAAGTTCGAAGCCCGGCCAGGGAGATTCCTACATGGCACAGCAGACCCCCCCTGCCTCACCCACTGCTCCTGTGTATTTCCATCCATCTGCCTGTTCTGCTCCCCACTCTGTCTCTGGTGAACCCTCTCACCTCCCCAAGCTTCTGGCCTGTACCCCAGCTTGCATACATAAATAAATATCTTAAAAAAAAAAGAGAGAGAGACAAGTGAAGAAATCTAAGAAGTGGTCTATGACTTGATTTTTTACAGATTTATTAACCATAGGCCTGTAACTATTGGCATGCATTTTGTGATGCAAACATCCATTTATTGCAGATTACAAAAACACTGGAGCCAAAATTAGAATTTGACCATCATATTCATGTTGAGCACGTACAAGTTGATAGGAAATGACTAATTTTATTTCAGTAACATGACTTTTGTAAAAATTTGTTGACCAGTGCAATGGACAGAGCTGTGTCTTCTGAGTTTTCTCCCTCTACTTGCATAGGGCCTGTAAATGAAATCAAGGACCTGGGATATGATTGAACTGTTCAATAACAGGAGTCATGAATCATGAATCACGTATTGGGAAGGAATCCACTAAATGATCAGTAACAGTCACTTTGATTTTGTATGAGTGAGAAATCATTTTCCATTCTGTGAAGTTACTAAAATTTAGGAGTGTCACTTTTTAAGGCACTGCTATTAATATGATTAAATAGGCATCATCTTTATTTTCATCTTTAAATTGAATTGCTTTTATTATTTTTATAGTCTCAAAACTGGCTTTTTTCATGATTAAGGTTTTCATTTTCTTATTACTTTGTTATAGTAAAACAAAATTAAACAGACCCAATCTGAATTATCTCTTATGTGTCAGTGGAAAGACATTTTTTCATATTGTTATACATTGTGCTGCATGAATATTTTGATAATCACCCTGATAATTAACACAATGGCATTGATTTCTTGGATTTAAGACTAAGTCTGAACTGTTGAAGGATGATGTGGGAGCATCTTCATTTCCCTAATATCGATGCCCATCAACTCTCACCAGCTCTATTCAGATCTCAGATACAGACTTGTGATTTATGGCTAGATCTAAGAGGTCACATTTTTATCTTTGACAATGTATCCTATCACACAAATCATTAGACAAAAGAAAAAAAAAGAGCTTAAATTTCCTTTTCTTTTTTTCTAATTGAGGTAACATTGGTTTACATCATTGTGTTTTAGAGGTATAGGACCTTCCCCTTCAGACTGCTGCACACCCCCTGAGACAAAACATCTCTAGTCCACCACCACAGGCCATTGTGCCCCCTTCCCACTTTGTTCTTGCCCGTTCCCCTCTCCCTTTGGTAATCTCAGTTCTACCATGACATTTCTAGAGTTTGTTATTAATTTAGCTTTATCTGAAATGTTGTTTCTATTCCACCTATAAATGATGCCATCAGGTATTTGCCTTTCTCCTTCTGGCTTATTTAGTCTAGCATAATCCCTTTCAACTCTATCCATGTCACAAATGGCAAGAGTTTTATCTTTTTAATTGCTCCTTAGTATTCCATTGTGTGTGTAGATGTGTGTATGTGGATCTTTCTGACCCACTTATCTGTTTGGGGACACATAGGTAGTTTCCGTAGTTTGGCTATTGTAAATAAAGTTTCAATAAGCATAGGAGCACATATTTCCTTTTGAATCAGTATTTTTGTAATCTTCATGTAGACACCTGCAAGTGGAATTTCTGGGTCATATGGTGTATCATTTTTTAATCTTTCAAAAACCCATCATACTGTTTTACATAGGGGCTGGACTAGTCTACATTCTCAGCTATGTAAAGGGTTCCTTTTTCTCCATATCCTTGCCAACAATTTTTTTGGTCTTTTTGATGTAGATTAGTCTCATAGGGGTGAGGTGTTATCTCATTGTGGTTTTGATTTGCATTTCTGTGATGATATGTGATGATCAGCTTTTTTTTCATGTGCCTGTTGGCCATCTATCTATATTTTTTGAAGAAGTGCTTTTTTAAGTCTTCTGCCCATTTTTTTTTATTGGGTTTTTAATTGTTAAATTGTGTGAGTTCGGGCCTCCCTGGTGGCGCAGCGGTTAAGCGCTGCGCTGTGGAGCTGTCGGCAGCATCGATGCGAGTTCGACGCCCGGCTGGGGAGAATCCCACATGGCGCGGCAGACCTCTCCTGCCTCGCCCGCTGCTCCCCTCAGCAGTGTACTTCTGATCTGCCTGTTCTGCTCCCCACTCTGTCTCTGGTGAAGCCTCTCACCACTCCACGCCTCTGGCCTGTACCCCAGCTGTATGTATAAATAAATAAATCTTTAAAAAAAAAAATTGTGTGAGTTCTTTGTGTATCTTGATTATCAGTCCATTGTTGGATGTATAGTATTCAAATATTTTCTCCCATTCAGTAGGTATCTCTTTGTTTTAGTGACAGTTTACTTCACTGTGCAGAAGGGTTTTAGTTTTATAGTCCCGACTGTCTATATTCTCTTTTGATTTCCTTTCTTTTGGAGACTAATCTATAAAGATATCTGTGAAACCATTGTGTCTGGAGAGATTTCCCTGCGGTTTTTCCACGTATTTCATGATTTCAGGAATTACATCCAAGTATTTTACCCATTTTGTGTTGACTTTTGTGTATGATTTAACAGTGGTTTACTTCATTCATTTACAATAGAGCTATCCATTTTTCTCAATACCATTTATTGAAGAGCCTTTCCTTGCACCAGTGTATATTCTTGACTCCTTTGACATAGATTAGCTGTGCTTATAGGTGTAGATTTATTTCTGCATTCTCAACTTTATGTCATTGGTCTGTGTGTCTGTTTTGCTGTAGTACCATACTATTTTGATCACTCTAGCTTTGTAGTAATAGTTTGAAGTCTGGTTCTGTGACACCACCATTCTTCCTCTTTTGTGTCAGTATTGCTTTCCTCTTTGGGATTTTTTATGGTTACATGTAAATTTCAGTAATGTTTGTTCTATTTGAAGCATGTCATTGAAACTTTGATAGGGATAGTGTTGAATCTGTATATTTCTTTGATAAAATGGTCATTTTACAAAGTTAATTCTTCCAGTTCATTAACAGGGGCTATCTTTCCATTTCTTTGTGTCTTCTGTTTCTTTTAATAATGTCTAATAGCTTTCTCTGTATAGTTTTCTACTTCCTTTGTTGAATTTAATCCTAGATATTTAATTCTTATGTGATTGTAAATCAAATTGTGTTGGACTTTCCCTCTTCTAGTTCATTGTTGGCATATAGAATGGCAACTAACTTTGGTGTGTTGATTTTGTAAGCAGTTACTTTGCTGAACTGATTTATTGTTTCAGTTAGCTTTTTAGTGGAGCCCTAGAGGTGTCTTTATAGTAGCATGCCATATGCAAATAATGATATTTTTTCTTTTTCTTTTCCAATTTGGATTCCTTTCAAATTCTTCTTTTACCTAATCACTCTAGCTAAGCCTTTTAATACTATGTTGATTAGTAGTTTTGAAATGAGTATCTTTGTCTTGTCCCAAATTTTAGTAGCACAAGTTTCAGTTTTCTGAAAACTGAGAATGATGTTTGCTATGGGTTTGTCATATATGGCCTTTATTATGTTGAGGTATGTTCCATTCCCAATTTTTTGAAAAGTTCATGGCTAGTGAATCTTACCAAATGCTTTCTCTGCATCCATTGATATGATTGTGGGGTTTTTATCTTTCTTTTTATTGATGTGAATTATGACAATCCATTTTCAAATTTTGAACCATCCTTGTGTCCCTGGAATAAATCCCACTTGGTCAAGGTATATAATTTTTTTACTGCATTTTGGATTTGGTTTGCTATGATTTTGTTGAGTATTTTTGAAACTCTGTCATTATGGAAATTGGTATGTAGTTTTCTTGTGTTGCTTTTGGTTTTGGAATGACGTAATGTTAACCTCATGAAAAGTGTTTGAAAGTATTCCCTCTTTCTCAATTTTTGGAAGAGTATGAGAAGGAAATGATAAGGATAGGTACTAACTCATCTTTAAAGGTTTGGTAGAACTCTCTTGTGAAACTATCAGCTTTTGTACTTTTGTTTTATGTTTTCTTTTGATCTCTTTTGTCTTTTGATTTTTGTTTCAATTCCCTTGCTTGTAGTTAACCTGTTCAGATTTTCTGTTTCTCCCCTGTTAAGTGTCAGATGTTTGTATATTTCTAAGAATCTGTTTATCACTTCTAGGTTGTTCAATTACTAACATACAACTGTTTGTAGTAATTTCTATCACTCTTTGAAATTTCTCTTTCATTTCTGTTCCTGTTTTGCTTTTTCTCCCTTCTTTGTGAGTTTGGATTGAAGTTTGTCTATTTTGTGGATTTTTTTTTCCAAGACCTAGTTTTTTGTTTAATTACTATTTGGGACTGTCTTCTTCTTCTATTTCATTCATTTCTGCTCTAATTTTTACTATTTCCTTTCTTCTACTGACTTTTGGTTTTGTTGTTTTGTTTTTTTTTTTCTCTAATTCCTTTAGATGAAAGATAAGATTATTTTTTTTGAGATTTTTTTATTTCTTGATGCAGGCCTATATTGCTATATACGTCCCTCGTATTATTGCTTTTACTGTGTCCTGTAAGTTCTAAAGGTTATAACCTCATTATCCTTTGTTTCAAGTTATTTTTTAATTTCTCCTTTGGTTTCTTCATTAACATAATAGTATGTTGTCCAGCCTCCACATATTAGAAGATTTTCCTGCTTTCTTTTGGGCTTCATTTCTATTGTGGTACCTTTGTAGTCAAAGGAGATGATTTTAGTCTTTATAGATTTGTTGATATTCAACTTGTGATAAAATATGTGATCGGTCCTGAAAAATGTACCATATGCAATTGAGAAGAATGTATTTTCATCTTTTTTGAGGTTCAGTGTATAAATATCTATTAAGCTCATATAGTCTAATTATTTCTTTTAAGTTATTATGTTCTGATTTATTTTTGTCTGGTTGATCTGCCCTTTGTTCAAAGTGGGGCATTGAAGTCCCCCTCTACATATATGTTTTTTCCAGTATCTGTTTTCAGATTTGATAATAAATTTTCTACATATTTTGAAGCTTCTTCACTCGGTGAATATATACTGATGAGTGTTATGGCTTCCTGATGTGTTAGTCCCTTTATCAGTATATAGTGTCCACTCCTGTCTCTTGTTACCTTTTTTATCTGGAAATTCATTTTACTGTATATGTGTATGACTATTCTTGAGGCCATGCAGGTGTCTGTGGGGTTCTGCTACACACACACATCTAGCATGCCTTCACTGAAGTCTTCATTAGTTCTCACCAATACTATTTTGCTTCTCTATTCAGATATATCACAAATCCATCATCTATAATAACTTCTGAGGAGTAGCCCTAAATAAAATATGTGATCACACGGATATCTTCCTATTAATGTTACTCCCATGATGTCTTCTCCATTCAACCATTACCACCTATATTTCAGTACCTGCTTCTAACTAACTTTGATGTTTTTATGCCTTGAATAACACTGGTACATAGTGGTACTTAAGAATAAAAAATCTTGTCAAAAAGAAGTCTGCAAGTCTTTTTCTCAGAACAAGAGTTTAGCTTTAAATATATACTGTTCTCTTCAGTCCTATTAATAAGTTTACCGTCTGCCTAATAGTTTAACTACCTCCTCCTGCAGCTTCTGATAGTAGTTTTAGTCAACTAGAGTCTGCATCTTTCTACTGAAGTGGGATCTTGACTCTTTTTGCGGTCATACAGTTGCCAGTGCTTTACTGTTTAATCATTTTTATAGTTCACTTGGCTTTTGATAAATTATATTATTTTCTAATCAAACAGCTACTACTACTTACTGTTTTTTTTCTTCAACTTGTCTTAAGCTTTTTCTAGAATTCCTGTTTTCTGGTTCTTCCCTTATTTCTGGACTGTGGAAGGGTATCTGTAGCTCTCATTTTGCTTCTTAAGCTCTCTCAATCCTCAGTTGCATTAATGACCCTATCATTAGCTGTTATTAAGTGATGCTGTCTCTGCATTTTTAAGATGATGGTTGTATGACTTGTGGAGAGTCCACACATCTGATGCTACCTGCTACTGAAATGTAGTAGTGATGACTGATTCTTATCTTTGAGGAGGTAGATGAAATTTTCAAACAACAGCCGGATGCAATTCCAGGAGTTACCAGTACTAGCCATGTTATGAATAGTGCTTGAATACAGTATATTGCAGGCAGTGCTACTTAATTGACAATGGAACAATTGAAAGTGTAGCCACAGTATTAAGGTTTACTATTGAAGCAGGGTAAGAGCAAAGTCACTAACCAATTTAAAAGAAAATCAGACATATTCAAAAGCTGTGTCTGAAACAGGACAGTCATAAATAAATTCAAGGTCATAAATATAGAAATTAAGTATTCCCTAAATTACGTAGTATAGAAACTTCAGTGATTCTGTGACACCGGAAGAAACTGAAATATGACTTGCTTGCCCCTCCTTTGCTTTTCACAGCATCCTGGAAGTGATTGCCAGGCATTAAAACAGAATTCTTATTCGGGGGGATAAGTGGAATGGGAGCCAGAAAATTCAGTATTGTGACTATTCCTGCAATGAATATTTAGTCGGGATGAAGCAATATCCTTTGAAGAACATTGTCTTCTCTGGGATTTCTTTTTCCTGCTACACTTTTTAAAACTTGGTATCCAGGGCCTTCCTGGTGGTGCAGGGGTTAAAGTCTTAGCACTCTCAAACTATAGCCAGCCACTGCAGCATGAGTCTGATCCCCGGCCAGGGAGCTGATCCACATGGTGCAGCAGACCTCTCCTGTCTTTCCCACTGCTCCCTTTAACAGTATATTTCAGTAGATCTGCCTGTTTTGCTCCCCACTCTGTCTCTGGTGAATCCTCTCACACCCCTTCTCCTCTGTTCCAGACCCCAGTTCTTGGATGCATAAATAAATAAAAATAAATCTTTAAAATTTTTTTTTAAAAAGTTGGTATCCCATATTTTAGCAGCTCACCACATCTTAAAACTAACTCCAGTCACCCCCTACAGATGTTGTGTCTCTGAGGTACATGATCAGTGAACAAAAGGAAACTATATTATCATGATCATGAAACTTGGTGTTTTTCCCCCATATGAAGGCCCAGTCTGCCTTTATGTGATGTTCCCTAGAGAGTATTTCTTTGCTCAGGAAGGCAATCTTATGCACATCTTTGGATTATCATTTTCAAGAAGAGCACAATGGTCCAAACATAGTCTTTCCTTTTATGATAGTTACAGTTCTCAGTCCCAGTTGAAAAGACCTTTCTTCCTGGTTTTGTTCAGCACTGAATATACTGTCAATAAGTCATAAAAATTTCTGCAACTTCCTTTGCTTTCTATTCTGCCATGCATTACATGTCAACATAGTCAGTGAATGAGACAAGTTAGACATATTACATCAGGAGACTAAATCTCTAGAGTTGATGATATCCTTAGGGCAAGGTGCTCTATATACTGACAGGTGTCTTTCCTAAATTAGACTTTTTCTGTGTGCCACATTCTCTGCAGCCACTCAAGAGCAAAGGCAGTTGGATAAGATTGATTTTTGGACTGCTATCAAATATAAATAACAATTAACTCTCATGTCAGCTTCTAGCAGGAAATCACAATTGCAGCATTCCTGCACTTCAAGAAAGAATAAAGACATCCTCCTTTGGGCTGAATGATGTAAGAGAGCCATATGTCAGGATCAGAGATATTTCTCCAACCACACTAAAATCTTCTCCCATTATATGAGATAAAACTCTAATTCTAATTGCAGGTTAAAGTCTACTTATAACAGAGATTTCTTTTAGGTCATAACTCCTTAGCATGGCTTGAAAGGTATTTCCTGATCCAAAGCTACCTTTTTAGCATCTTCTCCTGCTAGTGCTCCCTAGATACCATATATTCTCAAAAAATGAATCATTATTCCCTTATATTACCATATTACTATGCAATATTCACCCATCAGTCTTTGAGGAATGATCTGGTCTCTGTTTCACAATTAATTGATCTAACATGAAATTTAGATTCAACTGAAATAAAACAAAGTAAAACACACACTTAAATAATATTAAAGTTTGTTGCCTTACTTCAACGGAGATCTAGGCTTAAAAAAAGTGATGGAGAAAGAAGGTAAACAGTCTGCAACTGGTAAGATGTATCCATAAATATCTTATTTGTGATCAAACCTTCTTCAGTATGCTCTCAGTTCAATAGGACTGCTCAATTGGAAAACAGACCATAATTGGAAAGAAAGAAGAAATGTGCACTAGTTTTGAAGGTGCTTTCTAGAACTTACACATTTCACATAGGTTCCATGTTTCTATAACTCACTTACACTGTCATATGTAAGACACAGCAAAAATATCATCTCCACTTTGGGTCACTATGTGAGCAGCTAACATGATAGTTGCATTATTCAGAAAGTATCAGAATGGGAATAGTGGATTCTGCCCCAACCAGTTGGTGAAATTTTAACAGCTTTTCCTGGCTGCTGGAGTAAAACAAATTAAATACTTACTTATGTTTAAATATAAATTTGTTAAAATATTTTAGGATAACAAAAGATCCATGATCAGTTAAATCTTAATTATTAAGAAACCAAGAAAGTTGAATTATAAGAGAGATGAAGATTTTGTTGGTTAGATGTGTGATCATCTTCTCTGAAATATTCATATTCTCATTTCTTATCATCTCCTTTGTCTCCTCCCCACACCCTCAACCCTCTCTTCAAACAGATATCCTGAAATTTAGTGCCCCATATAGAAGAGTCAATTCTAGTTACTTTCCCCTATTCTTCTTAGTACTTCAGAGTTTTAAAAGAGATAATATGTGAGAAAGTATTTTTTTCTAGATCATAGGGTACAAGGGTATATTAATTATCTTCCTTAAATGATATCCAGTAAGAGAGTTGATCCTAGTGTACTCCAGCAATATGAGTTTCATAGGATCAAAAATGAAAAAGTGATGACAATTCTGTTAATAAACCTAGTATTATATGATTTTAACATCTCCTTGTTTATGAAGCAGACACCCTTTGAGTATCTGTTATGTTCTGAACACAAGTTGGGCCTTGGGTTACAATGGATTATAAAACAAGGAATTATTGAACTCATGTAGCTTGTAATTGAAAGACTACATATTCAAATAATGATTTTAACATTGTGGCATAATTTCAGATTAAAGGAAAAGTATTATGTGAAGGTTTAAAAGTGAAAGATTTAAAATTGTTTTGGTATGTAGGAAATGATGATCTAATAATGTGATGCTTATAATATAAATCTTAGGCCCAAGAAGGCAGTAACTATGCACAAAGAAACATACGTAGAAATTCAGAGAGCAAGGGCAAATTCCACACAGAAGAAACAGTGTATGTTAAGACCTTGAAATGAGAAGGACCCTGGGTATTTAAGGCTATTGACATGTTCATTTAACTGTTCTGGGGTCCTGTTTTGTAATTTATGAGATAGAAATAATAATGAGTTATAATTGCATCACAGGAAATAAAGTATAAGAAATTATCTGTAAGTGAAATGCTACATAAACAATAATCATTCTGTTTACTTAATATGTAATTGATACATGAACGATGATCATTCTGTTTACTTAAAGTGCAATTGATATATATGTGTGTATTCTGTTGGTAAATGCAAACTATACTAGGTAATTATTGCTTTTTATGATTTTCAGCCCCACTAATTCACCCCTAAAAGCAGAGTCTGTGATCTATCTTGACTATACTGAATGGTTTAATCTCTTTTTGTTTAATAGGAAAGAATAAATAAATCTTAACATTTGGAAGGAAAAATAATAGAAATGTCTGATACTCAGAAATACACATAGATGACCCATTTGTATCAATCCCTAAGGTTTAAATAATCCTGGTTATCTTATTTATTTAAAAATGTTGGTGGAAGGAAGGGAGGCCTAGGTAGGGAATATACATACATCACATCATGATCAAACACTTGCTTCTATTTCCAGCTAGTCCTGTGACTTTCATGTTTGATGCAACACAGTCAGATATTGCTGTGACATCTGTCCAAGAACCACATTTCACTGAGATCCATTTAGCATGATAGACTTCATGCCACTGTAAAGAATGTATTCTGTCATCACTGAATATTAATGTCGTTTGAAGACAACACAGCATTTGCCCCGGAAATTGTTAATGCTCATACTGTTATTACCCACCTTTAAATTTGGCAAACCACCCCCCATGCCATGACATACAATTAAAAACAATAAAACTCAGTCTTTTTAAACACTTTTGAAATTTGAGATGTTAATCTGAATCAATAATTATAAGCACCTACTATGCAGAATGTGAACTGTTAGCTGCTTCTATCCAGTTTGTTTGAATTAAGTATTTTTAAAAGGCACACAATCCATTATATAAAGCATTATTATTTCTACTTGCAGCTAAGGAGACATATGTTGAAAAGTAGTAAGTAGCTTGCATCATCATCTAGCTTAGAAAAATCAGAGCCGGAATTTTAATTTAAATCTTTAAATTTCATTTATATCCATCGTTTGTTCTATTATAACCAATTGCCTCTCCATTTGCAACTACCTCCTCCTTTATAACTCCACCCCTGCATACATCCAAGTAAATGATTTAAAGATTATTGAGAAGATGTAATGAACTTGACTATGTGGTACCACTGTGCTCATTAAAGTTATGACCCCTTAAGTTAATTTAGAGAAAAGTTGTTTGACTTGTAGAATCTTCGATTTTTAAAAGATAGTTATTCTGATGCTTGAATATATCCATCCCAATCTCTGAATAAAAGCTTTACATACTATCTGCAATCTCTTCCTAATGCAAGCCCCTCACAAAAACCAATATTTTTCAAATCTATTAAACCAGAGGAACAAGAATGGGAAATTTATGAGGTCTGTTTCTTGGGAACTAATATTCAAATGTGTGCTTTCTCAAAAATTCTTGATATCTAAGCATCAACATCCCCAATTATATTATCCAAATAGCAAACAATTATAGCCATTTTTGTGTTCCAGGGACACATTTTATTCTCTGCCTCCTCTTTCTGTATATAAAATTACATCATAATTAGCTAAAGTAAAACATTTATACATCAGATAGAGAAGTTATCGGTCTTATTAATGCAGTCTATTAAAACAAAGTAAGAAGAAGCAATGTAAGATATTTTATTCGAAAAACTCTCAAAACCCATAGTTTACATAATTCAAGATATATTTTGAAAAATTTGCCTGGAATTTTCTTTGCAGCCAATGTGGCACAGCCTTTGTAAACACACAATATTTAATTACCATGTCTGTCTGCTAGAAATTAATTTTTTCATATTTTGTCTGAACAGTTACGTTCATTATTTTACATTATTTACATAAATTGAAAATTTATTGATACTGTATTTTTTCTTTCAAATTCCTATAAGACAATCATATTCCATCTATATTTCTCAATGAGGAACAGATGGTATTATGAATGAGACTACTATGGATGAGACTACCACATACAGTGCAGAATATTGAACATACCTGAATCTTCCCTCAGTGATATCACCACTCAGTCATTGTGGCAACTCAAACCCTTCCCACATACATTTTCAAACTTTCCCTGAGTAAGGGATATTACCTTCAGTAGAGAACAACCGCACCAGATATTGAGGAGTACTTTACAGTATTCTTAGATATGGATTCAAAGGGACCTGAAAATGGGGATTATGTTAACATGGGGCTGAAAAAAGCTTTGTTTTAATTCCTCAGGAGAAATGAAATCATTGTACATATCCCTATTTAAGAATATGGAACACAGTTCATGTATTAAGGCATCTAGTATGAAAAATTTTTTTCTCTTCAGTCAAGAGAAAGTATATGTGTACATGTTTGTAAATGTTAACAATGCATACATACAGAGAGACATATTTTTTTTTTCCAAATAGTAAGTTTTATTTTTCCCCTTGAAATCTATATGCATTTCATTATTTTTCCCTGGCCTTCTTGCATTTGCTAGGTCCCCAATACAATGTTGAGTAGCAGTGGTATGGGTAGGAATATCTGCTTACTTTTGCATGTGTTTTCACCTTGGAGAGGCAACTCACTTCTCTGGGCTCATGACCTCTGTCCTCTGGTTTCAAAGACAGCAATGTTGGACCAAGTTTTTCTCATGGGATAATTGAGAAAGTCTGATACTATCCTCGTTTGATTCTTTGGGCTTGCCTGTGGTTGACTCCAATCTTTGAAAACATTATAAGCATAGTATTCTATGACCAGTAGAGTGTTCTGAGAAATGAGACAGATATGTTTTAATTATTCATAAGTTAAAAAGTTATATGCATTTTAAGTTTTCTCTATGAATAAGTAGAGGTAAGGAAAGTTGAGGCAAAACACAGCATGTAAAATAGTATAAAAGACTATAGAACAGAATTTATACAAATGCACTAATATTGAAAGAGTATGAAAGTCTGAGAAATTAACAGAAAGGTCATAATTAGTGGCACCATATTGGGAAACAAATGAAAAGTATCCCAACTGGCATAACTAAAAAAGGAAATGCATTAGTAAATGTAACTGAATCATCAAAGGTATGAAAGCTTAGATTGGGGTCACCAGGATTATCATGATTGCAATATTGACAGCAGAAATAGATGTCTGCACTTGGAAAGGTGTGAGTGAAGAAAGACCAGCAAAGTAATTGAGGCCTGGTTTATGGACAGTAAACCAAAGGCCCAATTAGGTAAGAGCTGGAAGGGAAGATAATTAAGAGGGATGCACATATGAGAAAGTGGGTTAGAATCTCACAGGTAGTGTTTTCTACTCAGAGTATGCCAAATACCAACAACATTGATATCTCTGGGGATTTATTTGAAATACATGTCCCAGCCCACAATTGCTGAATCTGAATCTACATTTTAACAAGATCCCCAGGTGATTCACACACACATTAAAATTTAAGAAACACTGAAATAAACTTTATGTAATTAAATTTCCCAACCATGTTATTCCATCAAGCATTTCCTCTCTTGTTAAATCTAGTTCAGACAAAACCTAAGACTCACTCCTAGCTCTCTCTTCCCACCTTTTACAATTATGCAATCAATAAGTTCTGCCCCTTATGAAATAGCTTTATATCATCTTGCTCTATCTTTCCAGTCCTGGCTCTGCTTCATTACCTTAATTTGGACCGTCATCACTCCATGACTGACATCTTGCAAGGAGTATCTGGAACAGGCATCCTGCCACCCATGTCTCCTTGGAATTATCAGTCTCAAGCACAGAATATATCATGCTTGCATCTGCTTACATGGCTCACTATTAAATGAAGAATAGACTGAAAACTTCTAATGCAGTAGACATGAACCTTCATAATCATGTCTCATCTGCCAGTTCTCCTCTTTATATTGCCTTTCCCACACCCAGGCCTTATCTCTCAGCTTCCTCAATGAATTTTTCTTTACAACTAAGGATCTTTGTCCATGTTACTTGGTCTACTGCCTTAATTTGGAGTGTCCCCAAGCAAATCTTGCTATCTACAGATAGACTCTTAGATGTAGATTGTTTTGGAAGAGATCCCAGTTAAAAACAAGAGAAGGAGGCGGCAAAGCTGTGTGGCAAATGATAAAGAAAGTAGGAACAAACAACAAAAACAAGGAATGGCTTATTTATGAGCTGTTTAGTTCTTTTTGTCTCATCAGAAGATGGAAATTTATCCATTGACCCACCTCCCTCATTGTTGCAGGGCAGTAACTTCCTCACTTTTAAATTGCTCTTAGGCCTGGCTGAGCAGCCTTACATATCTGTGAGAGATAAGATCCAGTGACAGACACATGGTGCAGAGAGTGAGAAACAGTGCTAAAACTGTACACCTCCGCTATGATGAGGTGAGATGGGTTGAGATATCAGTGTGGACGTCATCACAAAGGTGTACTTTGTGCTCCAGAAACACTGAAGAATTCTATAATCCTTTTCCCTGAGTAAATAATCTTGTTTAAAATTTATAGAGCTATAGTCATAGTATTGTAGTATAGTCATTGAATATACTTCCCTTCCTCAAATTAGAGATTAGAGTACACAAAGAATTTTTTGTACTGAAGTTTATAATCACATTATAGCCTGGAAAAAATTGAAACAGCATAATTTGGTTTTATAAAAAGGAATTTTTTGTCTGTTAAATGGTATACCCCAAGAAGTTATGTTGAAGTTTTTTGGTTTTTTTTTTTTAAAGATTTTATTTTTTATTTATACATACAAGCTGGGGTACAGGCCAGAGGCGTGGGGCGGCAAGAGGGTTCACCAGAGACGGAGCGGGTAGCAGAACAGGCAAATCAGAAATACACTGCTGAGGGGAGCAGCGGGCAAGGCAGGAGAGGTCTGCCTCGCCATGTGGGATTCTCCCCGGCCTGGCGTCGAACTCGCGTCGCCGCTGCCGACAGCGCCACAGCACAGCGCTTAACTGCTGCGCCACCGGGGAGGCCCTATGTTGAAGTTTTAACCCTACTGCCTCAAAATGCCCTTATTTCTGAATTAGTTAAGATGAGATCATACTGGAGTAGAGTGGGCCCTTAATCCAACTGACTGCTGTCCTTATAAGAAGACAAGTCAGACAGGGAGAAGAGAAGAAATCAAAGAGGGGAGGGTACTCAGAGGACTATGTTGGAGGACTGATGGAGCCATGTTTGTGGTATGGTATGGTGGCATGTGTCTGAAGAGGTGTGATCACACACAATGTTGTAAACAAATGTTATCTCAATAAATTAAAGAGATAAAAGATATACACAAAGGGAATATGATCATGTGAAGATGGAGGCAGAGACTAAAGTTATATTGCTATAGACCAAGGAATTCCTGTGGCAGCCAGGAATCAGCAGAGGCAAGATTATTTTCTCAAGATGCCAACAGCTTGATTTTGCTCTTCTCATCAACAAAGAGTTGGGAGACTAAAAGTAGGAGAAGGTGATTCTTTGTAAAGCAGCCCTGGGAAACTAAAATAGAAATGATCTTATGAGGAATGTCTAAAGCAGTAATGCTTATTGAGTCATAAAGATTTCATGGGATTGGAATGGAGTAAGTTGAAGTTTAGAACATTCAGTTAGAACCTCTCGTTTTGTATATAAGGGGTTTACAGATCAAAGAAAGTAAGCCATTTATCAAAGAGCACAAAAGTTAAGCAGTAGCAGAGCCTGGGCTAGGACTGAAACTCTTGGTTCTTAGTGTACTTTCTGCTCTTCGATGAGAATCCTCTGTACCTCAGCAATGCCTGCCGTCCCTGATTCAGTTTCTGTCAGATATGCTTGCCCTGTTCTGACAGGCTGGTGGAGATTGACCTAAACACCTGCGGTTTGTAATTGTCACAAAGTAAGAATACCCTTTTCCCTACCAAAATGCTAGAGCACGGGGTCTAAGCATATTTAATGCAGTGGTTACCATGACACCCATGTAATTTAATTACCACTCTTTTGTGAATATTTTAAAATGAAATTGTTTAAAGATCAAATAGCACATTCAATATTATATGGCTATAGAAATGATAAGTAGTTTTTTTAACTGAAAATGTTCTGTTTCAGCAGGGAGTTGATTATTTTTTATAAGTTAAAATTTAATTATGGTATTGGGTTTATAAGTATGTTTCTTTAATATATTACTATGCTTCAAAAGTTAAATATGTCAGAAACATTTTACCTTTTAATTTACAACTTTGACCAGTCATGTTCCAAAGTTCAGAAACAATTTTCCTACCATATTTTATACATTTCTAATTATAGAAAGCCCAGTGTACATACAGTATTCACAGAAGTCTCACAGAGAAAACAGAGAAGTATAAATAGTTTGATAATTTGTTATCAAGGTTATCTGAAAGGACAACAGCATGTGGATTAAACTATTTATACATAACTTGGATATGCCAGTGAGTGCCACAATTGATGCTGGCAGTTTAGATCCAAACAGGAATAAGTACCCTTGAAAGCTTTACTACTCAAAGTGTAGTCCAGGGAGCAGTAGCATCAGGTACCAACGTCACCTGAGACCCTGGTAAAATTCAAAGATCACAAACCCCACCCTAGACCCATTGAATTAGAATCTGTATTTTTATAAGACCCCCTTATAAATCTATATGGCACTATCTGTCTAGGGTAGTAACTGATATATAATAAATAAGCAATGTTTGTTTAGGTTCTTGAAAGTTGAATGATAGTTTACCTGAAAGGCGACAGTTGACGAGGCATCACCAAATTTAAACAGACGGAGTAGAAATTACAAGATAAAGTCATATAAAAGAAACTGTTTTGATTCAGATTAGCAGGAGTATTTAAGGGGAACATGGCAGAAAGTCAAGTTCACTCACAGTAGGTAGGTCATGGTCTGCATGTGTTAATAAGTCATGTAGATGCATAAACTAACCATTATGTTAATTTCAAATAATATGATTTATATGTACTTTATTTATACAGAGGGTTGACAATAAATAAGACCTAGAGTAATTTTTCTTTGACTTAAATATTGGTCATTCCGTGTCCTTTTTTACCCTACACTATCTTAAATAGCAAGCATCTGTTAGTGCCTATACCACCGGAATGTGAGTTTGTAAACTGAGGGACCTTGTCTACTTTCATTGGTGTCTATTTCATGCATCAATAAGTGACTGATATATAGTATGTGTGCAAATATCTGATATAAGTAGTTAAAATTACTTCAGACTGGTTGATTAGGAATTAAGAAACTTTGAATAAACATCCACATAATTTTGATACAAATAACAGAAGTTAAAGATAAATTATCAGAGGAATAAAAGATAAGTTTATTAACAGTTAAGTGTTTTGATTTCACAAGAACTTTGAGCCCCGAAGTGTGCGTGTGACTGGAAGAACTTTAGTAACAGCCAGATCAGCTCCTACATACATACTAAGGATTATGGCACCTCAATCCACAGAGTTCTGATAATAGCGGGGAAGTCCTAATTTCCATCATCATTCACTAATTACATCATGCATTCATGAGCACTCTTCAGTTGTTTTCAGGTAGAACTCAGGCTGTTATGTCCTGTCATGGTGTGATGACTATGAGGATATATACTGTACTCGGTAAATCTAGTGCAAAAAACAAAATCTTGGTAAATTCTCTCAATCCCATGGCATCCACAAGGACTGAATTAGGTCTCTCTATGAAGTGGACTTCTTACCCCCCTCTGTTAACCTAAGTAGCTATAAGCCAGGTTGGTCCTAGCTCTCCTATGAAAGTAACTGTGTTTTAGAAGTTTGAAGTCTAGTTCATGGCAGTAAGTTGAGTCCATTACTCGTAGCTCCCCTCCAGAGTTATGGAAAGAAAGTCCACACCAATTTCCCAAGCAATTTGATTTCCCCATTCTAAGATCATGCAAGAGAATTTCACACCTTGATATGGCTGTGCTATATGTATGAACACGATTACTCACAGGATACTGCTATACTGAGATAAAAATGCAGAGCCATTTCACAAGGTACATTCTAGACACAGGTAACAAGAGCTCTCCTTCAAAAGTTCTAGATCCCAGTGTTTCCTGGTGACATGAACTCAAGGGCCTTAAAACAATGATTAGGAAGCATTTTAACCTTGGTTCTAGCTTGCATTGCCTCAGTAAGAGATGTCCAAAAAACCAAACATATGCAAACCTGAATGTAAATAGTATAGACACAAAGAATTCCAAAAAATATTGACATTGTAAGAAAAGGATACAGAAAATGGATGAAGCTGAAACCACATGTATTATCAAGCAGATTACAACTCTAGGTGACTGAAGCTTTATCCTATTAGAGGACATTGGTAAAGGGGTCAGATACTTCCTCAGAGTTATCTCACTTAAGGTGCAAAGGAATCATTTATGTATCAACTCTTGTGAAACACTGATCAGTCTATTCCTGGACAATGAGACTATTCTCATGTTTTCATTCCACTTTGCACATAGTAGAACAGAGTCTCATAGCCAAAGGAAACCCTCAAGAAAGAAGTTGCAGGTGCTGATATTTCAAAGCTGGTAGCTGAAATGAAGTTAAATTCCGTCATGTGGCCGGATGCAAACTGCCTGCTACAGCTATCCGATAACTCCCCAAGACCTGGCTTGACTCTTCTTTTTTGATATACTTAAAGCTACTGGTCAATGTATTCTTTGAATAAAAAGGGATATTTCTTCAACCAGTTTTGCATATAATCTGGGAAAATTAAGCCTACAGACTTAATAGATACACAACTACAATAAGAGACCCTTTACCTATTTCTTCAAAAGAAAGAAAGCTTGTTTTATAAGTCATTTATTTCATCTCCCTTTGACTTGATGTCACTAGAGATGTCACTTACTAAAGACAGTAAACAAAATGCAAGTTAATCCTACTAGGATACCCACATGTTAGGGAACCCTTGTATATATTTTAGTAATTGATTTGATTTTTGAAAGCTTAGCAGGAATGATATCATGATAAGGAAGTTCAGCTATTTACCCTTCCCTATCTAGGTTATAACCAATGGAGGACAGATAGCTGATCCTACATGGAAATTTATAAACATCAAGAATTTCAAACAATCACTTTATAATATCAGTTCTTAATGGGAAAATTTTAATGAAGAGTGACTGTTCATGATGCAAAATAGTAATTTTGTCTCTCTCTCTCTCCCCCCCCCCCCAACACTAGTCCTTGGGAAGGTACCCAAGAGAGAGAACAGAAACTACAGTACTTGGATTATAAGCATATAGCTTTGAAAACTGTTAGCCTAAGAAAAGCCATGGTATCTGTGGTCAAATTGATGTCATTTTTTGGAGTCGATAGATTTGAGAGTAGAGCGGGGTCCTTGGGTTCACTCTGGGAAAGGTTTCACCAGAGCTCCCTTTGGCGGCACATGGCAAGTTTCTCCACTAGACAGAGACTCAGTTATACTTAAAAAACAGGTTTATTAAGACAAGGAAGTGAAGGACACTTGTACAGACAAAAGAGGGCAGAAAGAACTGCTCCTCTAAGGGGGCAGGTTTGCTAAGAGAGGCCTGCATGGTGCAGGTCACGGACAGACAGACAGGCAGGCCGCTGCCCTGCAGAGGGACAGAGTTGGTAAAGGAAAGCACCTGCATAGGGGCACAGATGGGCAGAGAAATGACTGCCCTGAGTTCTTGCAGGGATGGCACTGATATGCCTTCTTTCAGTTGGGAGGGGCTCATCTTAGAGGATGGTTCCTGTTTACTGGCTAACTAGAATTAGAAAAGAGACCAGAGATTCTACAATGGTCTCAATCTCCATATCTTTGCCCGTGGACTGCAGTCTGTCTCCGATTTATGCTTTGTAATGTAGGTGATGGTGCCTAGGGATTGTACTAATGGTTATGTTGATTCTGTCTACCTCCCAGCTCCTTGTGTGGGTCCTTATTTTTAAGTTCTATCTCCTCCATCAAAATGACCCAAAAGAATCAGTTACATTATCTCACCTGAGTTAAACCAGCTTCTGAACCACAGAAAATACCACTTATGAATGTTTTGTAGCTACTTATCTATCAGTCAGTGTCTTTTGCCTTAGAGAGGGACAAGTTAGAAAAGATACATAGGCTAATGTTTGCTCCCAGGAATTACTTTTTTGGAATGGGAATGAGAGATGAATCTAAAAAGTTTAATAAAAGGGTTCCTCTCTTTGTAGTAGTGAACATGAAAAAAAGGAGGGGAAAGTGATTTTACAGAAAGACTGTAAAGAGGATTCAGTTCTCCAGTGGAAGGTTTAGTAAACTCTCCTTAAGATTCTCATATCCAATTTTAGTCAAATAGGAAGGATAAAAGAGTTAGTGTCTGAGTATGTAGAATTACCCTTTCTCTTCTAAGTATAGGCCCTATGACCTTGAGCAATCCCTTTAATCGCTCTGACTTGGTTTGTTACATGGTCAATGGCATTCAGACTGGGCTCCACAGAGCCTTTGGCTTTACAGGAAGCATCTTAGAATTAATTGAAAGGGCGAAAACAAGGCTTGTTGCTTGTAGCCTCAGGACCCCCAGTCTTTTTCTATTGAAAGTAACTCCATTTTAACGGCTTTATTGGTAGTATCTCAGAGAAAATTCAAGAACAGCAAAAATTTATGAGGTAACATTTTTTTCTCCTAAAAAATATTTGAAAATCAATCATATAGTACATAAGAAAACTGCTCTATAATTCATTCATCATTATAGAAATGTTGGGGGGGGGAAAGGACGTCTGCAACAAACTCCATAGGAAGGTTTATGGACCCCCACCTCAAGCCAGAGAGATCCAAGACCCCTAGGGCTACGAATCCCAGAATTCCATCATCATCCAGAAGAGAGGATTACTGGAAACTGAGGGGTGGAGTTAAGCAGACATGTTGGCTATATAGTGAGGGCTTTTGACCTTGGGCTACAGCGTGCCATTGGGGTTTCCAGCTCTTCGGATCTGGTAGGATGTATTTGGAGATTTATCTCTCTCCTTCACTTTCTGTTTTGTCCCCGAGTTTCTCATTTTTTTATGAATATGTATTTTTTTATGTGGACTGCGATTGTTCTTATTATAAGTCCTTTTTAAGCGCACGGGTGGGAACCCATAGTCAGGCACCCCATTGTGTATCGGGGTTGCCCTGTAACAGAAACACTATTTGTAATCCCCAGCATTTGAGTGTAGGGTGTCATGCACCTCAAACAATCCATTGTTCAAATTTAATGGCGATTTTTAAAAAAGATTTATTTATGCATACAAGCAGGGGTACAGGTCAGAGGCGTGGGGCGGTGAGTGGGTTCACCAGAGAGAGAGAGAGTGGGGAGCAGAACAGGCAGTTCGACAGAAATACACTGGTGAGGGGAGCAGTGGGCGAGGCAGGAGAGGTCTGCCAAGCCATGTGGGAATCTCCCTTGCTGGGCATCGAACTCATGTTGCCTCTGCCTACAGCTCCATAGCACAGTGCTTAACACTTAACCGCTGCACCACCAGAGAGGGCTGCGATTTTTTTTCAAGTGCAGCAACACTATGGAGTTATTTGGAATTTCTGCCTCCTAGCATTTCCCATTCAATCGTAAATACTTCCTTTAAAACAGGCACTCTAATGCTTATGTATAACTACCAGCGTTTTAAATGTTAATGCAGTAAATGTAAAAGGGAAACAGAGGGCTTTCAATGTCATATATTTTTGATCAAAGCAAGCAATTTTAGCCTTTGAAAGTATATTTTAAAAATTACTTAAGAAAAGTAGGCAGGCCAAATGTTATAGTTGGTAGTATATTTAGAAGTTATCTGTTCTTTTCTTTAAATTTTTGATGATAAATAGAAACAAATACCCAGTTTGGGAAAATCCATTCCCTTATTTTTCCACTTATTCAGCAAAGATTTATTCAGCCCTTATAATGTTTGACCCACCACTGTGTTATGTGCACAGAAATAAGATGATTGTCAAACAGTTCCTCATTGAGAGAGTTCATAGTCTGGAGAATCAAGGCACACTGTAAACTAATGTACTGTCAAGCTTTTGAAGAGTTATAAAGCAGGTATGGGTTACTGAAGGACCCTAAGAAAGGAGCAACAAATGTGGAGGAAACCTTGGATGAAACTGTAAATTGTCTGAGTGCTCTCATGATTAAAAACAAGGCCCCCTGGCACCAGTGTGGGAAATGACACCTGGGAAACATTAGGACTCTCTCCTTAAGTTTCAGGGGTATTTCTTTCCTAGTCCAGTTTGTTTGAACACTTTTCCCCCCATACTAAAGGCTCCTAAGATTCCAGCTTCTATTTCACCTCTTTAAAGCTTACTCTTAATACCTGCTCATTCTGACTGTGGAGCAAGACAACTTTCATTCTTCCTATTCTGCAAAGAAAACTCCACACACCTCATCGCTTAAAGGCTTTTTTCCACCTTCAAATAAACAAACTGCGTGTCCCTAGTCTTCAGAATATGTTCCTGGATTCAATTTCTTCGATTGATCCATAAAACTTACCATTTTTCTAATTTTCATTTATTAAGTCTCAGGAAAAAAGCTCATAAAATGTATCCCCTTGCTTCGCAACATTCTGTAGATCTTACAAGAATTTTTCTGAGTAGACATCATTAGATAGGAACAACTGTGCATTTGAATGTCATAAAATAAAATTTCATATGGGAAGTTAATAGAATCAACAGAATGGCGGGGGGAGGGTATTCAGCTAATGCTTAAATATCATTTATATTCGAGAGGATCTGAAGTTATGTAAATTTTTATAATATTATCACAACAGATCTGCTCTAAAAGTCATTCCAGTTCTGAGATATTATGACTATAAGTATGTAGAGGATCAAAGAAATAATTACAGTTGATCTTATTCAAGGCTGTTTGGGGAACAAGTTCTTAAATAAAAACAAAAACACCCAAGTTAATTTTAAAGATCTGATTTTCATGAAATGATTTATGAATGGGGAAGCATCACATTCACTTTGTAAAAAGTTGCTGCAAAATGGAAGGTTTTTATAATTAGAAAGTGGGTGGGGCAAGGTCATTAGCTAAAGAAAAGAAGGGACAATCACCTTCCTTTAAAGGAAGTCAGGGATATTTTGGCATGACATTAACCTCACTAGTATTGACCAGGAAACTCCTGATTGATTTGTTTAAATTTTTACTTTTGAGAGAGACTGGAAGTACAGTGGGTTAGGTATTAAGTTTTGATGGAGATCCAGCATGAATAACATTCTAGATCTGTTTCTTTTTTTTAATCAAAGTAATTGAAGCCCACTCAAATTTGTTTATGCTTAAGGTAGTTAAAATTTATAACCTTTATTATATGAAATACGTGACTTGTCACAATATCTCACCTTAAAATATCCCTTTCACTGATTTCATCCTGATTTGGATAATAAATTTTAGGTTACTCTATCAATTAAGGCGGAATGGAAGATTTACTATAAGAATATATGTGGGGGCCTGCCACCTTGTGGAGTGGCAGCTTTGGGAGCAATGTGGGGCGAGAGAAAGAACACTCAGAGGGCCTCCCTGGTGGCGCAGTGAGTTAAAGCACTGCGCTATATAGCTGTTGGCAGTGAAGACAGGAGTTCAATGCCCAGCTGGGGAAGATTCCCACATGGCACAGCAGACCTTTCCTGCCTCTCCTGCCTCTCCCGTTTCTCCCTTCAGCAGTGTATTTCCGTCCATCTGCCTGTTCTGCTCCCTGCTCTGTCTCTGGTGAACCTTCTCACCACCCCCACGCTTCTGGCCTGCACCCGAGCTTGTATGCATTAAAAAAAAAAAAAAAAAAAAAACTTAGAGTCCACGTGGAGCAATGCAAAGTTTAGAGGGACTACACCAGGAAGGTGCAGCTTCACCAAGAGCAGTTTTGTGTTTATAAAGAATTGGGTTCAGAGAAGGTGGGCAAGCACTTGGGGAAGTGGGGAATGTATTTCTGAAGGGATGTCTTATCTGTTGCAAGCTAGGGTGGAGTGACCAGGGGCTAATCCTTGGGGGGGGGCTCCATAGTTCTAATCAAAGCATACTATCTCTATTATTCCCTATTATCTAACTTTCTGCTAATCTTTAAAAGTAAGGTAGTTAGCTAATCTTGCTAATCTGGCTATACTGTCTGCCTGCTGTTTTCAGCAGATGCTGTTTTCCAGTATGTTCCTCACAGTGGGACTTTTGCACTTGGTGAGAGGCCCCCTGCCTGACTGTGCATTTAGCTTGACCAGCAGGAACTCTGGGCACCAAGACAATAGCCCCAAGAACAAGGAGAGCCTGGGATCCCACAGAGCCAGAGCAGGGGTTAAATAAGACAGTGACATATTAAGGTGTCAGTGTCTCTCTTCCACTATGTATGTGTCTGTCTATTTATCTGTCTGTTATCTCTTTCTCTTCAATCTTCTATTCATATAGGAAGTATTCCAAGGTAAGTTAGAAAGTTAGGAATCTAATTATTCCAGATGGAAAAATTTCCAGAATGAAAAATTTTGGAGCTTTTATAATGCTAAATATTTTGTAAAGCGCATAATATGCAACATGAAGTAACTTGAACTTTATATATATGATACATACATATTTCTTTGGAAGAGCCAAAGAAATAGAGAATTAACTACAATGCAAAATGCCAAGACCCTCCGTAACACAAGTACAAATGGAAAGGAAGAAAACCCAAACAAATTGAAGGAGATTAGGATGCTGAACTTTTATTTGAGAAATTATTAGCCATAGTTTTGATTAAAAAATTATATTTTTTAAGATTTATTTATGCATACAGGAACTGGTGTATAGGCCAGGGGTGCAGGGAGTGAGAGGATTCAGCAGAGACAGAGTGGGGAGCAGAACAGGTGGACTGACTGAAATACACTGCTGAGGGGAGCAGTGGGAGAGACAGGAGAGGTCTGCTGTGTCATATGGGTTAGCTCCCTCGCCAGGGATCGAGCTCCTGCTGCAGTGGTTGTGATATCTTCATAGTGCTGAGACTTAACAACCCCTTGTGCCAGCAGGGAGGCCCTTGATTAGGAAATTCTAACACTCCAAAAAAGAAATATATTGCTAGTACTGAGTAAGGTATATTTGGAAGCATTTAATTACAGTATAAGGCAGTTTTTTTTGAAAGTAAAAGTTATATGACGGTAATTAAGTTTCTAATTACTTAAGGTATTAAGGCCTGACTTTTTGGGAAGATACATTTGAATGATCCCATGCTAGTATGTATTCATGAAATAAAAGTTACACAAAAGAATGAAACCTGAAAAGACTGCTCATGCCAAGTATTGGTGAGGATATGGAAAAACTAACACTTTCTTACATGAGACTTGGAAGTAAAAATTGGTGCAGTTTGGGAAATTGTATATATATATACAATATATGTACCTATGTACATATAAACACATATAAAACCTGGACCAGTGATTTTATACCTGGGTCTACACTCAGCAGAATTTAATTATCATATTATGTACAGGTAGAAAATTATTTTGGCAATACTATATATAATCCCCCAAATTAGGTAAATAATGGACTAGATATATTGTGTATTTATAAGATAGAGTCTACTCTGTGATAAAAATGAGACACACAATATGTCTCATGTATAACATTGATGAACTTAGACTGGTGGTTTCACTTATAATGAACTCAAACTAATCTATGTCTAAGCTTTTATTCTGTGGTGGTAATGGTAACATTTTAGGGGCTTTCTGACTGAGCAGAGATAAGAAACAGTCTATCAGAGTGATGGAAATATTCGTGTTTTTTCTGGGTGGTGGTTACCTGAGTGTAAATATATGTAAATATTAGAAGGATTCATTAATTTATTAATTTAAGCGTTCAAAAAATAAGGAATAAATGTTAATCATTAATCATGAACAAAAATGATAATTGACTCTTGGGAAAACTAGTGGGGCTTGGAAAATATTACAGTAAAGGAAAACTCAATGCTAAAATGCTGTGTTTCTATGTGGGAGCTGAACCCATTTCCACGTTTTGTTCCAGATATATCAACACACACTTACCGAGTGCCTCATCAGTGCTATGCACCATATTGGGTTGAATGAGAGAATAGTGGACAATGACTCATTTATTCTCTTACTTCTGGGAATCCCTGTTGACTTAACATTTGATGCTCCTGTCAAAACACCCATATTGTACCCCAACTGGTTAAGAAATGATGGTTCCAGTGTCATATGCTGTGTTTAAGAGCTGTAGAAACAAAGATAAATTCCAAACTTAGTATTTACTGTCAATGACTTTATTAATGTCTTGGATACCTCCTTTCCCTGAGCATATATGCAAAAATTGAATATTTAGTGGAAAAATAATCTTCAAAGCCAAAGATAAGTTCATTCAACTAAAACTGGCTTGGTGAACAAATTTGCAAGAATGCTACCCAACTTTTAATAAGTATGTCTTTGTTCTGAGTTAGAAAATCATTCACAGTGTTTCAGAAACTATATAAATTAATGGAACCAAATTTATAATTGAAACCCAGGAAAGATTCAGTAAAAAAATTTGATAGCCATGCATTTGTCTCTCAGTTATGCATTTATAGTGATTAGTCTCTCGAGAAGGAAGTTTTCCAAGTAGTTGTAACATGTCTTTAAAATATCTTTGTGTTAGGGAAGAAACACTGTAAATTCCTATGCATACTGTACTTTATGCCACAGACATCTAGAAGACCCTCTAAGCTGTCAAGAACTGCCAAATGATAAAAGGAAAAATGATGAAAAGAAATGGAACCTGGCTGCTGACCGCCTAAAAGCCAAAATTTCTCCTGGGATTTCTGGATACAAAAGAGAGGTTTCAGTACTTCCTAGAGAACACAAGATCACATTAACTTATTCAAATGTGAGGTCAGATCTCAGTGTTTAGGTTTAAAGCTGTCCCATATGAGCCTTGATAAGGGGAAAAAAATTGACAAATCACACCTTTGAATAAATTCATTTTAATCCCTTTCTTCCTTTTGATGTAATAAAAATAGTCTTGTCATGTAGCTACGATTGCATTTAATGGTTGTCATTTACAGAAATGGAAAAGTGATATCTGAGTATAATGCCTTCAAATATGGCTAATAGCATTTTTTTACATACGGGGAAAAATACTTTTATTTTACATGAATAAGACCATTGCTTCATGATGATGATTATGGAAAATTCAGCAGCTTCTCTTATTATAGGTAATGATAAGAACAGCTCCATCTCTTCTCTGTCATTTATGTAAAAAAATGGTAATCCAAGCAAATCGTTATTCCTAATGTTTGCTGTAACCCCATTAGTTCTCAGACAAATTTTTAGCAAAACTCTTGCTTAATTATTACCACTTTACCTGATTTTAATCTCATATTTTAAATAATAAAGATGTCTCAATCTGTTATATTTTAAGATGACCTAATAAACACTGTTATTTTTTTCCTATTAAACATTTCTTAAGCACATAACTTGTCACTTCTGTACTAATTTGCTGTAACACTCATTGATAAGTGGACATTAATTAATGCTAAATTACAATAGATTTTTTATGGAATTACAGGTGACATCCGCATCAGCACCAAATGAGTTCATCATGATTAAACTTATTACCATTTCTAATTAACCTTGAGTGCCCCTGGATGTTAACTGCGCACAAGGCAAGTGTACAAGCGCCTGCAACTCCTATAGAAAGCAAACCAGCCATTTGGAGTCTAAGAAAGAATGTCACAGGCCACAATTATACTCATTGTGTATGCAAATAATCAGAAAGTGAAAATATCAACGATAATCTGAAGACTTTGAGAAACAAGATTGTTGCTCTCAAGATAAAAGTCAGAGGCCTTCCACAAATTGGATTCACTTTGAATGCCATGGGCAGCATTTAGAGCAGCCTTATTTTGTACCCTATAATCAAACTAAGACCTGTATACTAGTAGCAAGTTTTCTCTGATGAATGTTGCTGGGCCACAAGCCTTATGCCTGGAATGTGTTTATAACTTCCTTTGTGGCCTTAAGGGTACCAAAGATAGAACTTATCTGATATAGACAACCGGTGCAGATAGAGCCACTGCAGCAGATTCTTGTGAAGAAAAAGTGAGAAAAGAGGGATCACAGATAGCTCCTGTTCCTGTCAGCACCTTTTCCTAATCATGGCCCTGTTGCTCTGAATGACTGACAGGCCCAGCTGCTGTCCTGCTGGGTCTACTGCTCCATTGCTCCAAAACCGACTGTTGTAAGGCTAAGCATGATTGTGATAGTAGGGCAGATCATTTCAACAAAATACAGGTTTCCTCTGAACGACTTCAACTTCAGCCTGAAGATTCTCCAGATTTTAACCAAAACATTCATGAAGTTACACAGCAATTAAAAATTATTTCTACAGCCCCCCCCCCTTTCACAGGGGACAAAACTTCATCCCAATTTAAAGATTTCTTCTGCTTTCTTCATTATAACCCCATCTTCTCAACTGTTTCTCAGCAGTTCTAGGTTAAGCCACCTAATCATTACTAAACGGGACAGAAAACATCTTAAATTTAATAAATAAGTGTGTGTGTAAGAAGGTTTTCACAGCAAATAGTTAGTAGGGGAGGAATAGGAAATGAGTTGGAAATGTGGTGTGAAAGAAGGCAAGTTACTGAAAATACACTTACTGGTTTAAAAGAAGGTCTGACCAAACAAGAAACTGATCTTACTGGCGGTTATTCAAATGTCTCTACACTGTGTTGCTCAACATAACAGTGCTTGTCGATATAAAAATCTGGTTCTTGATAAGTTGTCAACTCAGTTTAGAAGCAAATATTTGACTTTCTTCATCAGATGAAGGTTATGCCCATATGTTGATAAAAAAGCAACATGCTTTATACATTTCTCTGACATATCCAATAATTATTTTATAAAATTCACTGACTCGCTAAATAGTACCAATATTTAGAAGAATGGACATTTTTTATTAAAACTTAAAAGATACTTAATTTGTATGGTATTGAATTTAAATTATTTTATTGCTGGCATATACATTTTCATATCACCTTTTCTCAAAAGCTCATATGTTAAAATCTTGAACTCAGTGACCTTGTCCTCTACTTCAGTATTGAATCCATCTTATTTTTCATGTACTCCAGTACATTAAATGTTAGAGACAATTTCTTATCTTATGATACTTGTTTACAATTAGTATCCAACTTTGAGATGTCTTTTGATCCTAAACATTCCATGTTAGGATATTCATACTCACACCTAACACATTCACCTGCTACAGATTCTCAGCTTTTTTGATCTGTCATGCTATTAGATTTGTATTTTGTTTAACTAATAACCTCTGCTCTGTTCTTCTGAATGAGTTCTTATGATTAATATATCTTATCACACTAGTTAGGAAAGCAAAAACTGAAATACCCTAACTCAAATGTAAAAGAGAATAAGTGAAAAAAGTTATTATAAGGTAATTTTTAAATATGGCAATAACTGAGCATGACTTTTCTGAAATAGAGTAAAATAGTTGGGTGCTCACCTCCAAACAAAGAAATATTATGAATGCATTTACTGCAAATTCAACCTAATCACTATGCTGTTTTGGTGCCTTAAATAAGACAAGGAGCACTATTGTTAAAAAAAAAAAAAAGATGATTTTTCTATTTTTAAGGATTTATTAATTTATGCTTACAAGAGCTGGGGTGTAGGCAAGAGGTGTGGGAGTGGTTTGAGAGGATTCACCAGAGATAACAGTGGGTAGCAGAACAGGCAGATCTACTGAAATACACTGCTGAGGGGAGCAGCGGGCAACACAAGGGATATGCTGCACCATGTGGGAAGCTCCCTGGCTGAGTGCTGCAGCGACTGCCTGTTGCTTCACAGTGTTGAGATTTAACCCCTTGTGCCACCAGGGAGGCTCAGGAAATTTTGAGTAGAGGAATACCTCACAAAACAATGAGGGTGAAGAACCACAATCACTGTGTGATGAAAAAATGTCTTCTTATATTTCTAAACGGCCATTCAAGAATATGGTCCTTTCCCTGTTAAAAATTATTAACCACATTTTCATTTAGCCTTAGTTTTTAAGTCTGTGTCAAATACTTGTCCTTTGAGAAAGGTATCTTCGTGATACTAAGTATAATACATATTTTGGAAAGATGATTTACACCTAGTTGATTGTATTGCTTTAAAATAATGCTTAATTCTAAACTATCTAAAGGAAACGGATATGGAATTATGTAGACCATGTACATTTCTAGCTAGCCAAATAATATTTAGACCTTTGATCAACTCAGCTTATGGTAAAGTTTCTTTCCCTCCTTCTACTTTCTTCACTTCCTCTTACTTCCTCCTCAGGAGTTGGAGCCTAGGAGGTATCCTACCTGGCTTTCTAGACTAATCTTACTGTGCCTGAATCTCCAAGTGGGCATTGCACCAAAGCAGTGACATCCTATCACTATCCTCTAGCTATTGCCAACAATAAGAATGAAGTTTCATCTGAATTGCTTCTTCTAAAGCATGTTCAATAACCCCTTTCTCTTGGATGTTGTCTTTCTCTCATAATCATTTATGTGCAAGCTTATTTTTATATCAATCCTCAGATTGAATTATCATCAATTTCATGCCACAGGGTCATGAGGGCACAAGAAACCTTCAACCACAGTCTCATTTTGCAACACAGTCTGTACCTATTCAGACTGCTGAAAGAGGATAAAAGGATTTGCTTTCCATCATAGGACAAATTAAATTTTAATTGCCCGTTAAAACACAAATGTCAAAAGCAAATCTTAAAGGCAGAGTTGTAGTCCTCTCATATATCATTTTTTACTCCCATTTGCATGCAAATTAATTCTTCATTTCAAACATGTATTTTCACAGAATGTGTTAAAGATTTATTTCAAAACATTATATGGTGATACAGCCTGTGTGTGTGTGTGTGTGTGTGTGTGTGTGTGTGTACAGCAAAGATAGATATTCCACTTTTTATTTAAAAAAAATAAAACTTTCATATGTGTATTGAGTCAAATAGCAGATAATCATTTCAGGTAAATGAGGTTCCTTTAAACAGAAAGGTTTATAAAATCACACCCTATGTATTATTAACCAGATATTATAATATCTTGATCTTGAGATATTGCTCTGTTTTACAGTATATTAGTATATTTCTGTTGCATCTTATTTCCTTTTTATCGCCCTTATTTTGGAAATGACAATAAGGTTTTCCTGGTAACAAGTTGTGTCCTGCTATGTCATGTTTGGAAAGTTATGAGCGTCAAACTTTAAGAATATATTCGTAAAATCCTAGTGAACATGTGAACATAATTATTTAGTTTCATTCAATTATCATTCAAATATGGCATGTAATTGTGAAACTTATGGAACTATGAAAGTGGAAATTTATAATGATGCAAGCTTAATTTCATTAATTTAATGCATAAAGCACATATTACACAGAGACAGACGTCAAATTAAAAACTCTCAGACTCTAATTAGCTTTAGAAATCTCTTATGTCTAATTGATATGGCTGTCATAATTAATTTAAATAGTGATTTCAACCTGACTATGATGCAGAAAAATTCCTCATTCATTAATAATCTTTAAGGGGAGATAATGTACGTTATGGACATGTCTATGTATGTCTAAATAGAAATAGATGTAGCTATAGATAAAAATATAGATATCCTTCCATATATCCACTATAACCCAATGGATTGTGTAAGAATCTTACTTTTAAAAACTTGATTTCTATGAGTAAATTATCATTGTCATATTAAAAATTTCTATGATTAATCCAACTTTTAAAAATGCATAGACTACACCGAACATTATCTTAATCACACATTCTGAATCACTTTTACCAAAATTATGCAACTGAAATACTTGACTGATGGGAAGAATTTTTAAGAATTCTGGTTTAATGGGTATTTTAGCAAAATGGATAGATAAAAGATGATAGATAAAATATTGGTTAAGATATTAATTGAAAGAAAATTGAATCTAGTCATAAGTTGTGTTATGGAAGAATAGTTATAAAAAGAAATAAAGAGTTGTACTTTTAATTTTAAAAGATTACAATAAATATTTCATGAGTTGATCATCCACATACTTCAGTGTTTATGGAACTGCCCAATTGGTTGCATATTGAACACCTGCCATGAGTGTGCTTGTCCAGATCTATAAAATGCTCTCATTGAATGAACCTTTATTAAATGTATATGTCTACATTAGACAGTACGTAAAAATATTCATTTATATTCAAATAATCACTTAAAAAAAGAAAAAAGAATGGGCAATAAACATCTTTTTGACTACTAATCCTTAGGAAGATAAATGTTACAATTTTACCACGTAGCTTTTTTAAGGTCTGACTATATCACATGGAAGAAATAAAGACATTTAAATGAAAGACAATACCTTGTATTTTGGAGACTTTGCAAAATCATACAGTAGTTGACTGCTTTTTAAAAATGATTAAAAAATATAAGAGCTCATCAATACTTTATTTCTTCCTTTGTAATACTAGTGTCTAATGTGAATCTTCCAGAAAAGAGTGGGATGAATGCCTATCAATTTGAGCCATTATTTGCTTCTGGTGTCGGTCTTTTGCTGATTTGTGGAGGTACATTCCACCTCAAAGATTCCATCTGTCCTCCCTAAAGATATCTAGTCCTCATATTCCTGTTTCCAAATTGCTTCATGAATATTATATCATTCTGCATCCAAGTGAACT
Organism: Scalopus aquaticus; assembly: GCA_004024925.1. Classification (NCBI taxonomy): domain Eukaryota; kingdom Metazoa; phylum Chordata; class Mammalia; order Eulipotyphla; family Talpidae; genus Scalopus; species Scalopus aquaticus. The sequence continues at coordinate 62,183 of PVIJ01001594.1, forward strand.
CTAAACCACATTTTGTTAAAGGGTTTTGAGAGTAGCACAACTTATTTTCTGTTTTCTTATAAATTTTTGAATGAATGATGTCAGTTTTCTAATAGTTTCTAAAGGTGATTTTTTTAGTTCTATGTATGTTAGAGTAGTATCATTATTTTCATTTGGGGGGGGGGAATCTATTTTCTACTTGCATAAATCAGCACCCAATTCCACAGGACAGTTCTGAATTTTATGTGGTTGGAAAGTACCAAATCTAGAAAGAGAATGAACATACTGTCATAAAAACAAACATATAGATCAATGGAACAGAATACAGAGCAGAAAGAAACCCATCCATATATGGTTAATTTACGGCAAAGTAGCATAGAATATCTAATGGGGAAAATACATCGCGTTCAGTAAATGGCATTGGGAAAACTGGACAGCCACAAGTAAAAGAATGAAACTAAAAAATATATATACACTATACACAAAATTCCAAGTGCATCGAAGACCTGGATATAAGACTTGAAGTATTAAAACTCCTAGAAGAAAATATGGGAAGTAAGCTCCCTGACAGATCTTGGTGATTTTTTTTTTAACACGGTACCAAAAAAAAGACAAATGGGACTATATCAAACTAAAAAACTTCTGTACAGCAGAGGAGACTATGAATAAAATGTAAAGTCAACCTGCTGAGAAATATCTGTTAATCTTGTGTCTGACAAGGGAGCAATACCAAAATTATTTAAAGAAAGTCATACAAGTTAACTTGATAGCAAAAAAAAAAAAAAAAAAAAAACAACTAAAAAATGGGTAGAAAATATGAATAGACATTTATCCAAAGATATACAGATGGCCAATACATACTTGTAAAGAAGCTCTACAGGGCCTCCCTGGTGACGCAGCGGTTAAGCGGTTAAGCGCTGCGCTGTGGAGCTGTCGGCAGCGGCGACGCGGGTTCGACGACCGGCCAAGGAGAGTCCCACATGGTGCAGCAGACCTCTCCTGCCTCGCCCGCTGCTCCCCTCAGCAGTGTGTTTCTGATCTGCCTGTTCTGCTCCCCCCCTCTGTCTCTGGTGAACCCTCTCGCTGCCCCACGCCTCTGGCCTGTACCCCAGCTTGTATGTATAAATAAAAAAAAAATTTAAAAAAAGAAGCTCTATAACATTAAACATCAGGAAAATGAAAATCAAAACCACACTGAGATAACACTGTTACCTAATGCCTGTTAAAATCATAAAAAACAAGTGTTAGTTGAAAATATGGAGAAAAGTGAACCCTTGTGCACTGTTGTTTGGAAAGTAAATTAGTATAGCCATTATGGAAAGTATCAGGTAGATTCCTCAAAAAATTTTAAATGGATTATCATCAGCTGTAAAAAATAGTGAAATCTTTCCATTTGCAACAATATGGGTGGACCTCAAGGACATTATATTGAGCTAAATAAGTCAGACAAAGAGTTCCATCTGACCTCTGATCTCTCACACACACACACACACACACACACACACACACACACACGACTGCTAGCCAGAGGCAGGGCATGAAGTACAAGAGGAGAGATAACAATGAACCGGTTTTGTTGTTAGTTTAGCTAAATAGAAAATAGTAAGAAAAAGTAAAATAAAATGCAAAAAAACAAAACCAAGATAATCAAGATTATAGAAGCACAAATACAGTATGAACATTTTTGCAATTTTATGTTGTAATCCATGGGCCACTGTTGAATATTTAAAAACAGAAAATAAAATGCTCATTTTTACAGATCTCTGTGGCCATAAAATAACCAGTAAAAAGAATATCACAGATGTTTCTATGACTTAAGCATCAATAACATATCAATGGTGTACCACACTTTTTCCTACTCTAGTGAATACTGATTTTAATTTTCTGGGTTCAAATTCTTGTTTATTGTGAACAGTGTGACAAGGTAAATTATCTCTCTTTGTTTTAACTACTCATAGTAAAATTAGAAGAATAATAGCTGCATCACATATGATTGTTATGTGGATTAAGTGAATCTATATGGGTAAAATACATCCTGGTATTTGGCAAAAAATAAGCACTATATAAACTTTATAAATAGATAAATAAATTAGAATGAAGTATGCAGATTAATCATCATAAGGAGTAAGTGACAAAAACTGTTTGAAGTTTTCTGATAACCAGCCTTTAGGATCTCCACTCAATACTTTTGCAATTAAATCTCTTTCTTTTGTGAATTTTTAAGCTGTGGCGAAAACTCCTTAGTATATGCTAATGTCACAAAGCTTGGTATACACATATACATGCATAAAAATAAAAGGGAAATTTTTTCACAAATTCTGTCATACTTAGAAGATTAAAGTTTTATTTTCTGAAAACTTTGCAGTAACCAAAGAAATTAATTTTAATAAAAATAAAGGAAAGGATGTCTGTCTGTGTAAGTGCTTGTGGTTCCTTTTAACCCTGCCATTTGACCCTGACTACTAAAAATTTTCATGTGTTTTTTTTTTCAATGAATTAACAACTGCATACAAATTTCCATTTTGAAAGTGGCCTTGCAGTAGTGAATTTGATAATTGTATGAAAATGAAGAGTTTTAATAAGCTATGGCAACATAATAAACTGTCATAGAGGAATAATTATCACTTAAGGAACTTACAATAGCTGTCATCTTTTCATACTGAGAATAAAAATCCTAAACAACCACAAAAAAGGAAAAACAATTGCTGCAGAAGCATGCAAAAGAGCTATTTTCTGCCTTGCTAGGATTAATAAAAGAAGTAAATGTGAATAGTCATTCATCATGCAAATGAATATAGTCATGTACTAGATTTATATTTTATGTAACAAAAAAAAACACTAAAAAATATTAAAATTTAGTACAGGTTTTTTTTTTTTTTAATTCATGCAGAATGAAGTTTGTTATTTCCTAAAACATCTTCTTGGGCATTCAGTTCCCCTTGGAAACATCCTAAATCCTGTTACTTTTTGAAATATACTTCTTGTAACACCACTAGCTTCTGATTATTGGATAATCTGTCATTGAGAAATATGACTGTAAATGTGCAAAAAGGCTATCTAATTAAGAGACAGAGAATTAACAACTCAAATCTATCTACCAGATTGCAGATATTTCCTATGTATCTCGGCTTTTCCAGAATAGCAGATGTTACTTGTGGTGAGATAGTCTAAGGAAAGTAGTCATTTAAAAAAAAATGATTGGTGATCTCACTCATCTCAAAGCACCTACATGTTAGTGGGATAAAAATGTAGGCTTAGACTGTCTTTATTTAGTGCAGCTGATAGAGAACATAGACACTGAGGCCTTAAATACTGCTATCAGACAAAATTGGCTTAATATCCTATTAGCTATTAGTCATGTGATTGGTCAAATATTTTTTTAAGATTTATTTATTTATGCATACAAGAACAGGGGTGTGGGCCAAAGGTGAAGGGGTGAGAGGATTCAACAGAGACAGAGTGGGGAGCAGAACAGGCAGATCTACTGAAAGACTGCTGAGGGGAGCAGTGAGACAGGAGACGTCTGCTGCTCCATGTGGGTCAACTCCTTGGCCAGGGATTGAACTCATGCTGCAGTGGCTGGAGATAGCTTGATATGCTGAGACTTTAACCCCTGCACCACCAGGGAGGCCTTGGGCAAATAAATTAAACTCTAGTGTTCATTTTTGCAATATGAAGTTCATTATTTTATCTATTACAGAGTTTCTTTACAGCTTTTACTGAGATGCCTGTGAAACATTTAAACTGTGCTAGGCCCATGACAGATACTTAATATGTACTAATTTCTTCTTTGTATTTATGAAAAAGTAAAGGGAGTTATTTGGTCACCTAAGAATTTGCAGCTGCAGTTCTCGGTGTGCTTTTGTACAGTGTCGGAAATTTTCCTGGAGCATGTCGAGAAGGCTTTGAGGAGAAATATACCAGCACATTCTGCTGTCATACAGTATATGAAACAGTTGACCTATGAACACATAGCGGTGATGAAAGAATCAACTGAAGTGACTGTAACATGGGAAACTGACTCCTCATTATGAGTTTGTCTAACACTGCAGCTTACTTTGCACGTGACACTGTGATTAGTCACTGCTATAACACAGGTGATATTCTTATTCATTGAAAATTTTATTAATTTTTATTAAATTTTTATTTTATTATTTTCTAATTTTATACATGATTTATTGAGGTATAATGGGCAAAAATGTGTATTTAAGTTATACAGCAATGATTGTGAAATGATTACATCAACCAATTCAACACACCTATCTTAGAGGGAGCTCGCCCTTTTGGTGAAAATTCTTAAGATCAATGCTCAGCAGATTTTAAGTATACAATATAGAAATATAACTATAATTACCATTGCTGTACTCTAAATCATAAGGATGTAGTCATCTTTTTTTTAAAGATTTATTTATGCATACAAGCTGGGGTACAGGCCAGAGGTGTGGGGCGGCGAGAGGGTTCACCAGAGACAGAGTGGGGAGCAGAACAGGCAGATCGATGGAAATATACTGCTGAGGGGAGCAGCGGGTGAGGCAGGAGAGGTCTGCTGCACCATGTGGGAATCTCCCAGGCTGGGCATCGAACTTGCATTGCTGCTGCTGACAGCTCTACAGCACAGCACTTAACCGCTGCGCCACCAGGGAGGACCTAATTTATTGAATATTTTTAATTATTAAAATATGCTGGAACTTGTGAAATGATTTTTCTGCCTCTCTTGAGATAATCATATTATTTTATACTGCATTTTGTTAATATAGTTTATCACAATTTTTGATGTAATTGTTTTGAACCATCCTTGCATCTTATGATTGAATCTTACTTTGTCATGGTGCATAATCCTTTTCATGTGTTACTGGATTCTGTTTGCCAGCGATTCACTGCAATGTTTGTATCTGTTATCATAGGTATTGCCCTGCAATTTTTTCTTTTTGTAATGTCCTTACCTGTCTTAGGCATTAGGATAATGCTTGCCTTGTAAATGTGTTTGGAAGTATTCCCTTGTACCCAGTCTTTTGGAATAATTTGTGAAGGGTTGTTATTAATTCTCCTTTAAATGTTTGGTAGGTTCATCAGTGAAACCATCTGGTTCTGGTCTTTCCTTTCTTGAGAAAATTTTAATTACTGGATTCAGTAGCCTTCCTTGTTATTGGTCTGTTTAGATTTTTTATTTTCTCAGGAATTAGTCTTAGTAGCTTGTATTTCTCTAGAAATTTATCCATTTCTTCTTGTTTATCCAATTTGATGATATAGAAGTGTTTCTAGTAGCTATGCTCCTTCACATTTGAGTGACACCCCTTGTAATAGCTCCTTTTTTATTTTGAATTTTAGTCTAGCTAAAGGTTTATCGATGTTGTTTATCTTTACTGTAATGCTCTTTTTTCCCCTGAAAACAACTACTTATTTTTGTTTTAAATATCCTATTTTCTGATACACTTTCAGGTGCCAAATGCTGAAATTGTAAATAAAACTTTTTTTAAGTATTACTACTTCTCTCAGAAACTTAGCAGTAGCCTTATTATTTGACCCCAGGCCTTTGTTACATATAGGAAAATAATATTTTTTATTTCAGTTTCATTCCTTGTGTGATTTCCTCTTTTAAAAATTGACAGATGACATGAGGCTTTCATAAAGAATACAGTAACACCACCAGATTCCAAAATTCTGGGATATATGCCTCAACTAACACAAACAATTCAGAAAGACAGTCAGATTTATCATTCAATGACAATGTATGATCAGATGTATTTTTTGTTTGTTTTATTGGCTTTCTTTTATTTGCGATGAATTAAGCAGAGAGATAAAAAAAACAGGCAAAATCTTTTGATTATGTAAGAACCACACGGATACTACCATGTAGTTATTCAAATACAGTTATTCAAATAACAACACACATGTTCATATGCATGTACAGACACACCTATTTGCATTTACCTTTCTAAATAAGAGATTTTTTAGCTAAGGAATTTTAGTTGTATTTTTACTAACTCCAACATTTCTGACCAAACAATTTCACTCATAAAATTGAACGCCATAGGTATGCCGCGCATATCAAAATTCCTGGGCTGTTCTCTGGTGGCTTTCTGACTGGGATGAGTTTGACACACCGCATTGTTACAGTTGTCATGACACACAAAACTACCCTATGTGGGATCATCGGGGTTCGTGGCATTTTTAATCTTCAGAAGAAGCAAGAAGAAAGAAAGCTCACGTTTGGAAAATTGTCAGAGAAAGGCAGTATTGAGAACAATATATTGAGGAGACTAAGACTTCAGGAGAATTTTAAAGACAGTTTGGAAAACTGCAATATCAGAGATACACAGGTGCATATATTTACTTCTAACTATAATTTTATCGTATGAATCAAAGTTTACTTGCTACAGATGCCACTTTATGTTGACATGAAATTTCACACATCCACGAGGATGAAGAGTTAGATGAATGTTTTGATATACTTGTCTATTGGAATCAAGCTAGCCTTAAAATTATAGGAGTATATTGTTCTTTTCCCCCTATAAAGTGAATAACGGGGTAAATTTAGAAAAATGTTCCCAATTCCAATGACATTCCTGATGGAACACTTAGGAGGCAAGAAAAGACCATCATTTTTTTTTTTTAATTGAAGCTCTCTTCCACAGAGCTGTTCAAATTAATTTCTATCATAACCAATTTGATTGTTATCTTTATTTGGTTCTGGTTCTCTATTAGATTAAGTCTAGCTTGCTGTATTTTGTCATCTGGCTTTTCTCAGTGTAACCTGACTTGCTTGCGTAGCTCTCAATTGGCATCTTCCCTCTTTGTCTCCATTAGAAGCTTACATCATGCTAGACTTAGTTCTTGAGCTCTTTGATTTTGAATGTTTTGTTTCTTTGATGAACAGCAATTCTCAACTGGAAATGATTCTAGTCCTTCACCCAGCAGACATTTAGCAATGTTGACTGTACAATAGAGGGATGATATTCACACCCAATAGCAGACACCAGAGACACAACTAAACAAGCTAAAATACACAGAACAGCCTCCTTCCTCCATTCCCAACAAAGACTCATTTATCCAACAGGTCTGTATTACTGACATCCACAGAAACGAAAGTGGAATGAATATATCCTCCTTATATACCTGATGAACTTGGCTCATTGTTTCAGGATCATTTCTATTGTTTCTTCTTCCATGAAGTCTTCTTGAAGATAACTGAACTCACATATGTGCTAGAAAAGTTGTTTTTATATGCTATATATGTGATGATGTACTTAAATGACTTACATACATAGTCATCTACTAGACTCTGCTGTTCATGGACAAGACTCATGCCTTACTCCACTGCTAAGTTCACTGTCTGAAACATGGTAGAAACCCAAAATACTATAGGTTACTGGATTAATACATAACACCTGGGGCTGGCTGTATTTTACCTATCCATTTTGCCTGTTACCATTCTATAACTTTAGACTTTATGATGATTTTCCCTCATCTCTAAAATGAGCAGGTGAAAGAACCTAGATAATGGTTGAATTAAATGAGTCATTACATATAAATGATTCAAGCTCTACTTGTCACATAGCAAGCACTGAATCAATGTTAATTCTGTTATTTTAAGATAATGATTACTCACAACTTTATGGATTTCACTAATGACTTTTATACTGTAATCATATCTCTATAGAATCTCAAACTCTTATCCCCATCTGTGATTTTAGTCACTTCTAAAATACTCAGCATTTACCTAACTTTGTCAGGAAAATATAAGTAGAAGCAATGTTTCCTTATTATCAGCTTTGTGTATCCTATTTAGGTATATACTGAATTATTTTTTATAAGTAAATATGAAAAGTGTCCTTATATTCAAATATCAGATCTTAGGATGTCAATCTGCATATATATATAGTTTTAGTCTAAGGCACAAATTTCATTTGTCTTCATTTATAGTAGTGGGCATTGGGTTTGAGACTGTTGAACATGTTGCCTTTATCTTTCATTGTGTAAATAGGAACTCATATTAATTTTTTTCCTTTGGAATTTTTTTGTAAATATTGAAAGACATATAATTTGAATCTGCTCCCATCTCAACCAAGATAGAATCATTAAAGTTATTATCTTAGTTCCAAACAGGGAGCTGCTATGTGCTGTGTAGAAACAAGGTCAAGCAGATTATTCTATCCATAAATGTTTAAGGCCACATGCTTAGGTGTGGTTTATAATAATGGGCTCTGCACAGTTAGGTAAATATTCACAATCTGACATTAGTTTATGGAACTAGTGGGTTGTGACATGAGGATAGGGACTCCTTAAATGAGTTCATTTCTAGCAATCATTTAAATATCTCAAAAGCCCCCAACCTTATCAGAATTGTGAATTACTTGACTCTAAAAATATTAGGCCAAAATATAACAACCACTCTCTAGAGATGACTTCTTTTTCCTGGTTCAGTTATGAAAAAATAAAATAAAACAGGTGAATCAAGTGAATAAAAGAGATAATCAAATTAAATGTGTCGGTAAACTTTCAAATCCATTCTTATGTTATCATAATTGCATTATCTATACTTTTTAGCATGAGTAACTGAATAAAAATATTCTTTTTCTTCAATTATTTTATGTAACACACAAAAAAATAAACAATGAAAAGGAAAAGGTGAAAAAGAAGTAGAAAATAATTAGATTTCTCCCCAAGGTCAAAGCAGATAGGCTCTGGGGTCAAAAAATCTGAATTGATGACAAAAGAATGTATCACGGGATCCTTTTTCTAAATCTCTCTTCCCTCTCCTTTTCCCTCTCCCTCTCCCTTCCCACACACTCTTTTTTACAAATACACATGAGACTGTTATCCTTTGCTCACCATTTACTATAGCTGTATAATTCATAGAAAAATTAGAAGCAGTTAATGTTCTCAGAAATTCTGGTAAACTTAATTATTGGACATCTGCTTATTTTCTCTTTTCTTTTTATGTCTACAATAATCTGCATATTACGTTCCTTAATCAGAGTACTTTTTGGGTGATGGACATGTGAATTTGTTCAGTCCAAATATTTCTCTTAAGATGATCAAGAAAATGGTTCATTTTCTACAGAGTATTTAGTTAGTAAGACACAAACCTGAGATCACTAGAAGCCATTTTGCTGAATCGAAGATACAGGGTTATCTGTGAATAAATGTGATATAGAAGAAATCAGAAATGACACATAGAAATATATACACACACACACATATTGTGTATTTCACATCCATATGTAGCAATTTCAACATCAGAATTACTAGACATTTAAAATTATTTGATTCTAGGATATTTAAATCATTTTGGACAATCAGTTACATTTTTACCTTTTTCATCATTAACATTTTGTCATTTATTAATCAGAATCATGCTTGACTACAAGTAACAGGAAGGAGAAGATGCCATTTTAGTTTACTCAAGCAAAGAGAAAATTCTAGAACAGTTGGCTCAGGAGTGGTGCTGCATGGCCAATTGTCATAACTGTCAGACATTGCTCTGTCTCTGACCTGTTACTTTAACCTAGAACTCTCAACCTCATGGTCACAAATGACTTCTAGCCATATTCATCTTTCTCCCCTGTAGGCACTTCATATTCCAGGCAGAAAGATGCAGAGAAAGATGAAAGTTCAGTGCTCACACTTACCACGTTGAACAAAACCTGGGTTCTGTTAGTAAGGAAGGAGGAGTCATATATTCAGTTAAACAAACGTCCTCAGTAGCTACGAGATGGGTCCCTTGCAATAAAAGAAATCTTATTATCATACAAACACCATCTACATTAAAATATGACTTTTACTCCAAATGTAATCTGTAGTAAAGGTTGTAGAAGTGTAAATCTGTGAGGGACTATATTCACAGAGGAAATAGCAGATGAACTGAATGTTAAAAGACAGTAAAGTGTCTTCCTGAGGAGGAATAGGAAAGATTTTTTTTTAAACAAAATGAATCACCTGGGAAGTTATTGAGGCAAGAAAGGATATGACATATACAAAAACTACTTGAATTTGTTACAAAATTCACCTAGGAAGAACTTGCAATATATAAATACTTATTTTGATACTGTCCCAAAGTGTGAAATTCACTGTGGGATTGGGATAAAGAGAGTATGTTCCTCATATTTATTTTCTTATTTTAAATTGGTTTATTGTTAGCTTAGGTATTAGGTATTGGGGTATCCCCATCAGGTATTACCACCATAGTGCACCCACCACCAACTCACCCATATTCCTCTCCCACAAACCATTGTATTTCCTTCTGTTTGTTCTTACCCTCTCCCCTACCCCTCTTAGTGCTTCAGTTCTGTAGTTAGCTATGGAGTTTTTTAGCTTCTCTTTATCTGACTCTTCATTTAGTTCCTTTATATGTATTCTTAATGTAAATAATTCCTTTTAAAAAATCTTATATGTTACATATTTTCCCATATGTGCCATCAAGAAACCAGGCATATTCAGGATTTCATACAGCAAGAGTTACCGATTTCATCACAAAACAGATGAAATTGATTTATAGATCCTTAGTATGAAATATTTTGTCATCATTATTATTCCTAACTGGACCACATATCTTTGCTTACCTATGGAAATGGGTTTGTGCCTTGAATGTTTAAATTGGGTTTTAATATATGGTATGCTCAATAGGTGGTTTTAACATATGGTGTAACTCCAAGCTAAGGAAGCCCTAAGTGAGTCTATTTCTGGAATGTTCATCATCCCATGTTCCATTTCATATTCAGCCATCCTACCCTCATTTAAACATAAATACTGGCTTGAGTTATTAAGGAAAGTCCTGTTGTCCCCTCGCAGAGTTATCTGCTTTGATAGCAAGGAAATTGTTTTACAATTTTTGTGTGATTTATTTATTGATAATAGCTATGAAATCATACTTTAAAGTAACTTAATAATAGAATTAAACATTTATATAGTACTTTCAGGTGTCGGCTACTGTTCTAAACCCACTGAATATGTATTCATACAACCTTCCTAACAACTCCATGTAGTAGTAAAGTGTTCTGAAGTGATGCATTTGGTGAGCAAAGTTCTCAGAGGATAAAATTGGGTAAAACTTCTCTGTGTTTGCCCTGTTTTCATATATTCACTTCTGCTGGGATCCTATTCACAATAGTTCTTCTGGGATGTTTAATCTGATGTTCTTAATTTTAAGTAGAGAAAATTGAGAAGAGTGTTAAAAAGTCTTACGGTTTTCCCCTGCACCTCTGCTTCAAGACACCTGTATTAGTGAGTGATCTCCTTTGTGCAATGTCTTTCAATTATTTTCTGAAAAAACTTCTCCAGATGCTTGTGGGAGGAAGAATCAACTTCTCTCATGTGTGCACCTGAGTGAATTATTGTAAGGAGTAATACAAATATTTATGCTAACTCCTAGCAAACAATTTCAGCTATTTCAATTAAAGGGTTAAAAGTCACACTTTTTTTACCACATGCATATTTCATACACATACACGTGTCTATATGCACACATAATGTGTACACACTTGTGTGTATATAACATAATATATATGCACATATGTATTTCTATAGCCATGGATCAACCAAAATAAATTGTTACCATACAGTATGTATCTAGCTTCTAATATATAAATCTTTTTTTAACCTTAAAATGATGACATATTTAAATTATATCGATTTAGTAAGACTTTTCTTCTTTGATGTGAAAAAGAAAATATTGGTATATGCAATGGTTTATATGTAAACATATGCCCAGATATTCAGTGTCCATATATTTGCCAAGACATCATTCTGAGTATTTTTATATGATATTAAGATTTAAATCTGTGGATTTGAAGTAAATTAGATTACCCACCCTAATGTGGAGAGGCCTCATCCAGTAGGTTATAGATAACAATAGAACAAAGATTGACCTCTGAGCAAGAAGGAATTCTGACAGACGATTGCCTTTGCACTGAAAGTGCAACTCTTCCCTGGATTCTAATGTGTGTGTGTGTGTGTGTGTGTGCACGCCTGCGTGCATGTGCATGTGTATAAATCTTGTTGCTTCTATTTTTATGAAAAACGTTGACTAAAACGATTTGGTACTGTGTTGTGTGTTGCTACTGTAACAGATAGCTAAAAATATGGAAGTGACTTTGGAACTGGGTAGTTTAGAGGTACATGTTAAAAAAATCCTAGAATGCTTAAAGACACTGGGTAGAAATCTAAACAATAAGAGATTCACGTGTTCTCTCAGACAGAAATGAACGTGTTAGTACAAACTGAAGGAAAGGCAACCTGTGTTATCAAGTGGCAAGAAACTGGCTCAGTTATATTCTGGAGTTTGTGGAAAGTTGAAATTGTAACTGACTAGCTTGGATGTTTAGCTATGAAGATTACTAAGCAAAATATTGGATATTCAGCCTGATTTGTTCTTGCTGCTTAGAACAAAATGTGAGGAGAGAGATAAATTGCAAAGGAAGGAATCAGAACTTAAAGATTTAGAAAATTCTATTTGCACTGCAGAGAAAGAGTATGTTGTGGCGAAAACTTGAAGGGTTTGACAGACAGTCTTGCCATAGAGACTGCAGGTGTGACTCAAGGCTCAAATCAGCCCTCTCAGCAGAAGACAGTAATGGAGATGAGGTTACACCAGCAGAAAAACTGACAACGTGGACTCAAGGGGACAGAGACAGTACAAAATGAAGGAAAGCTGTCACTTCTGGAATTCTCTAAGACAGAACAGTAGAGCTATGTAGCTGCTAACATTTATTATTTTATCATGGAAAGGAAAGAGGGACACTGAAGATGATTCTGAAATCAGCAGGGCTGGCACTCCTAACATGGTCTCAGACCGGGGCGGCAAAGCTGTTTTCTTTTTTTTTTTCCTTCTTTTTTTTTTTTTCAAAGATTTATTTATTTATACATACAAGCTGGGGTACAGGCCAGAGGCGTGGGGTGGCAAGAGAGTTCACGAGAGACAGAGTGGGGAGCAGAATAGGCGGATCAGAAATACACTGCTGAGGGGAGCAGCGGGCGAGGCAGGAGAGGTCTGCCACACCATGTGGGATTCTCCCCAGCCGGGCGTCGAACTCACATCACGCGCTGCCGACAGCTCCACAGCACAGCGCTCAACAGCTGCACCACCAGGGAGGCCCCGGCAAAGCTATTTTCTTCCTGATTATAGAGAACAGGGCCACATGCAAGCTTTATGGACTCAGCTACCAGAGCCTCAGAAACAAGGCTGTGACTAAGAGCTGCAGAAACGGGCTATTGTTCAGCACCAAGGAGATCAGTGTTGCCGCCTTAGTGGGCTTGGTGAGCAGGACCACCCTCCTGGTAAACCTCTGGGACAGAGCATCAACCAAAGAGGATTATTCAAAAACCTAAAAATCAAATGGGACTTGATTTGTTATCTTTAGGGCTAAGATCGATAGGGTTTGGAGTAGCTCCCTCCTCCCCATCAGTATTGTGCTTAGAAAAGAGAATACCACTAGATGAGCAGCAGGTGCTTTAAGAGGAGCAGTCATCAAGGTACTTCCGGAACTCAGTTAAACTCAGCAACCAGGGATGCAGAGAGAATGTAGAAACTATGCCGGATCTTCATGGGAATCAACTGATAAAGATTAGTTACTTAAAGATTAGGTTTGAGTAAGCATATTCTCTGGGTTAGAATAAAGAGCTTGAAATAAGTCTGTTGTAGATAGTGAGAAGCAAGGTGGACTCTGACGAGATGAATCAGTTCCCTTATCTTTGGGAACTGTTTCTTTTTCCACTCTAATGAAAGGGTCTTGGTGGCTCCATAGGAAAAAGAAACTGGGCATGAGTATCAGGAGACTCTGATAATCTTTTAATTGTTCCTTGATATCAATAAATAATGAGTTAAATGTGCAGGTTTCTTTATACAACATACGGCATAATCATTCTCAACCAATTTTTAGCTTGTATTTGTAAAGTTCTGAGTTAAAAAACACTTTTTTATTGGCACTATCTTGTTTTAAATAAATTGCTTCTGATAGATCTATTACTTCACTATTATAGGATTTCAAGGATGGGCGAAGAGCATAATACAATATTCTCAGTGAAAAGTATTATTGTGTTTCGTATTAGAGGTAAAGGCTGCTGCTCCTCCAGTTTACTGAGAATATACCTGGCTGTGCTCTCTTTCATATCCTAAAGGCTCTAGGTTTACGTATGTTTTTTGCAAACTCCATTTTGTGAATTCTGCTTTCCTCCAGAAAATCAAAGCAATGTATTCAAAGAGTTTAGATTATAATGCTTTGATAATTCACCTTTTCACAAAGATTATCAAGATTACACAAGATTACCACACATTCCTGTTTAAAATGCAATTCAATTTAAGAATAATAAGGTAATGATAAATAGTAAGACATTTATGAACTTAATAAATAAGCATTGAGGGCCTCCCTGGTGGCACAGCGGTTAAGCGCTGTGCTGTGGAGCTGTCAGCAATGGCACTGCGAGTTCGACACCTGGCCAGGGAGATTCCCACACGGTGAGGAAGACCACTCCTGCCTCGCCTGCTGCTCCCCTCAGCAGTGTATTTCCGTCAATCTGCCGGTTCTTCTCCCCACTCCTCTGGTCTGTATCTCAGCTTGTATGCATGAATAAATAAATATTAAAAAAAAAGAAGCATTGAATCAATTCATACTGATATATTAGCTATGGGTATGCATGGCCATGGACTCAACAATTATCTCTATTGATACTGTTACAGGGCAACCCCGATATTCAATGGGGTGCCTGACTGTGGGTTCTCACCCGTGCGCTTAAAATTACTTATAATAAGAACAATTGCAGGCACTCACAAAAAGGTTAATAAAAGGGTTTATTTACAAAAAGGAAGGGAAATAAAAAATCAATAACTCAGGGACAAAAGAGAAAAAGAGAGCGATACATCTCCAAATACATCCTACCAGATCCGAAGAGCTGGAAACCCCCAATGGCACGCTGTAGCCCGGTGAGAAGCAAGAGACCCCCAAGGTCCAAAACCCTCATTATATAGCCAACACTTCTGCTTAACTCCACCCCTCAGTTCCCCGTAATCTTCTCTTCGGGATGATGATGGAATTAAGAGATTAGTAGCCCTTAGTGTCTTCGATCTCTTTGGTCTGAGGTGGGGTCCATAAACCTTCCTGTGGAGTGTTGCAGACGTCCTTTCCCCCCAACAATACCAGTACTTTTGAATTTGTGCAATTTTCACAGAATTAATCATGATTGCTTGTATAAGAAAAATAGAATCAGGTCTGTCAGTATTGCTATACAAAATAAGTTTTATTTGTGGATGAAAACATTTCCCAGTGATGGATTTGTCTGATTTACTTTCAAATATGAGTATACAGTAATTTCATTGCCTGTTCACCAAACTAGACTGGGTCTAAAATTATGAACCTTCTTATGAAACACTTTCTGCAGTACAAGGGAGAAAATTATTTCTGAAATTTGTTTGTCCATGAATAATAAGATATAGATAGTATTTCTAGCTGTACATTTGCTAAAAGTACACATACCTTTATATAATCAGTATAAGTATGTACTTTCAAGTGGTGTATCAAAAGAAGCAAAGGGGAAATATTAAGTCACTAGATGGTGCCATAATGTTATTTTTTACTTTATTCTCAGGGATTCTGGAAGGTTGTTAGAATCATTTTTAAGAGGCATCATTTCAGGTAGCAGTAAACAAAATATAAACCTTATGTTTACTTATAATGATTCAGATCTTGCAAAAACCCAAACTATTTCCAGGAATCCATTATGGCTACCAGCAAGTACCAGTTACCCTCAAGGCTTTTGCCTAGCACCCAGTTATACATTTGCTAATTTAAACAGCACTGCACAATGGTTAGCTTGTAAAAGCCCTCAAGTGGAGACCAGGGAGAGGTCAAAACTCAAACCAAAGTCAAAGCATATAACTGAAGTACCATTATTGCCTTTAAAAATGCTAATGAGAGCTGTAAAACCGCAGAGGTCACAAACAAAAGAACAGAGTCCCAGCAACTCAACTTTAGGATACCGCAAACAGAAAGCAAAAAATTTAGGGGGAGCCAAAAGAACAAAAACTGAGTTTTAGAGAAGCCCAACAAATGGCTTCAGACTCCATCTTTGATCTGGCCACATGGTCCAACTTATTACCATCTTTTGAGTAAAACTACTACACAGAACAGTTTTTACAAAATCAAATCTCTTAACAAATGAGTACCAACAAATTACGCACAGACACAAAGAGTTTCCACAAAGCCCAAGACAGTTTTTTTTTTAACCGCAAATCTACGCATATCTGAAACAAACATACTAGAGAAACAAAAGCCTCATTTGCGCTTATGGTAGTCAGTGCCATGGGGAAGCCAACATTCCCTATGGGGCTAACCACAGATGGCTCAAATCCACGTTGGGGGCCTAATCTGTTACAGGGCAGAGAGAGGGGGGCCCCAGAACCCCCAAACCTGCCCATTCTAAATAAGTTCTGCCATCTGCCATGTCAAGATAAAACATGTAAGGACTTTTTTTTTTAAGATTTATTTATTTATGCATATAAGCTGGGGTACAGGCCAGAGGCGTGGGGTGGTGAGAGGGTTCACCAGAGACAGAGTGGGGAGCAGCACAGGCAGATTGATGGAAATACACTGCTGAGGGCAGCAACAGGCAAGGCAGGAGAGGTCTGCTGCGCCATGTGGGAATCTCCCTGGCCGGGCATCGAACTCACATCACCATTGCCGACACTCCACAGCTCAGCGCTTACCGCTGTGCCACCAGGGAGGCCCAAAACATAGAAGAACTTAAGTGGAAAATAAACTTTAATACAATTAGTGTAATAATACAGAAAAGACAAAAATTAATAGTTTCTAAACTAAGCACCCAAAGATACCCATCAGCTCGTGGGCAAAGTCCACCCAAATGGAATTGGCCCAAAACAAGACCCGAAAGCCTGCCACAAGTCTAAAACACCTTTTGTCAGGTACCCATAGAAAAGGGTCAGAAACAGACTGTTGGGGGGAAAAAAGGACGTCTGCAACAAGCTCCATAGGAAGGTTTATAGACCCCCACCTCAAGCCAGAGAGATCCAAGACCCCTAGGGCTACGAATCCCAGAATTCCATTATCATCCAGAAGAGAGGATTACTGGAAACTGAGGGGTGGAGTTAAGCAGACATGTTGGCTATGTAAGGAGGGCTTTTGACCTTGGGGGGTCTCTTGCTTCTTGCCGGACTACAGCGTGCCATTGGGGTTTCCAGCTCTTCGGATCTGGTAGGACATATTTGGAGATTTATCTCTCTCCCTCACTCTCTTTTGTCCCTGAGTTACTCATTTTTTTATTTCCCTTCCTTTTGTAAATAAACCCTTTTATTAACCTTTTTGTGAGTGCCTGCAATTGTTCTTATTATAAGTCCTTTTTAAGCGCACTGGTGAGAACCCACAGTCAGGCACCCCATTGTATATCGGGGTTGCCCTGTAACAAGACAAGTCTGTGAGGAAAAGAGCAAAATCAAAATCAAGGTCAACGTTGCTATTGTCACCTCCCCTTGGGTCTCTCACCCACATCTGTCTCAATCAGTCCAGGCCAGTGCAGCTTCTTTACATGTCTCTCTGCTCCTTGTACCTCTTCTCACTCTCTGACCTGCTTCCTGCCTCCTTCCTTCTTTCTCTCCTTCTCCAACTTCTTATCTCTCTGGCTCAGCTCCATCCTCCCTTGGGTGGGGCGGGGAACTTGGAACACTCCCCTTTCCTGAGGACCACCCTCTTACACTAACATAAACATTTTTGAAAGGAAGTAATTCAAACCCCCCACAATAAGTATTATATTAGATAATACCAAATTAAAGTATAACTAAGTACTTAGAAAAAATATTCTGCAATACCAAACAGAATAAATGAATGTGAAGGAATAAATAATAATACTGGTAATACTGGATTTTTTTGTTGAATGTATTGATTTTGCTCCTAAACCCATTTGTAATTATTCATTATATACGTGTGCATATTAAAAAAACAACAGCAACAACAAAACACAGTGCTCCGTCTTAGATTACTCCAAAAAAAGAAAAAAAAAAAAACAACTCCATTTATTTTCTTAAAAAGCAAATGTATTTTTGCATTTTTCCTTGAAATGTATGTAAGGACTTCTGTTCAAGTGGGGGTTGCTTTGAAAAGTGGACATAGGTCCCATGCCTTTTCTTGTTATTTTTTTTCTTTTAATTATTAAAGAGGACAATTAATAAGTATTTGTTGATTGTTGGAAAGAAACTGGTACAGGACAGGGAGAGGGACACCCCCAAACCCCAGACCTGCCCTGTTCTAAATAGGTTCTGTCATCTGCCATATCAATACAAAACATACAGGACCTTAAGTGGAAACCAGACTTTAATACAATTAGAAAAGACAGAGAAGGGGCCTCCCTGGTGGCGCAGCGGTTAAGTGCTGCGCTGTGGCGCTGTCGGCAGCGGCGACGTCAGTTTGAGGCCCGGCCAGGGAGATTCCCACATGGCGCGGCAGACCTCTCCTGCCTCGCCCGCTGCTCCCCTCAGCAGTGTATTTCTGATCTGCCTGTTCTGCTCCCCGCTCTGTCTCTGGTGAACCCTCTTGCCGCCCCACGCCTCTGGCCTGTACCCCAGCTTGTATGTATAAATAAAAAATAAATCTTTAAAAACAAACAAAAAAAAAAGAGAAGACAAAGAATATATTTTCTAAGTCAAGCACCCAATGTTATCCAACTCCTCGTGGGTAAAAGTCCACCCAAACAGGACTGGCCCAAAGCAAGTCTTGAAAGCCTGTCACAGCTTTTGGCAGGGACCCACACATAAGGGTCAGAAACAGCCAGACAATTCTGGGAGGAACCAAAATACCTTTCAGCAGGGACCCATACAAAAGGGTCAGAAACAGACAATTCTGAGAGGAACAGAACAAAATCAAAACCAAAATCAGCACAGCCATCATCAACTTCCCCATGGGTCTCTCACCCACATCTCTTTTAATCAGTCCAGGCCAGTGCAGCTTCTTTACAAGTCTCTCTGCTCCTTGGGCTTCTTCTGGCTTTCCATCCTTCTTCCTTCTCCTCCTGTCTTCTGTTCTGTGTCTCCTCTGTGTGTGGGTCCTGTCTCTCTTCTCCAGCTTCTTATATCCTGCTCAGTTCTACCCTACCTTGGGCAGGACAGGGAACCTGGGACACACCCTTTTTTCTGGGGACCACCCTGTTACAAAACTGCAGTTAAAGTGATACTTTTTTAAGCAAACAAAAATACCACACCTAAATAAAATGGAGACTGCCATTTTTGTTTTTGAAAATGTTGGAACTTGTTGCCAGGGTTATAGGTAAAAACACTGTGAATGGAGAAACAGCCACAGAAGCCTGAAAGAGGCTCATTTGCATTTGTAAACTTCCCCACTGGCATAATTACTCAGCAGAGAAAATAGGAGTTTCTCCCTCTCCAATCCTCAACCACTATTCACATGCACAATGTTCAAGATATCTAACAATTTTAGAAATTTAATGGTGGAGGAGAAGAGAAAGACTTAAATATCTCAAAGTGCTTCTTTATTTCTCTCATTATTGGAAGCATTTTAACAGTTCTGCTAGGCCTCCTTTTTAGCACAGTTTTCTCTTTTCCACATTATTATTCCACATGAAAACTGTTTTCTCAACCCAGATAGAACAACAAGGAACATTTCAAAAAAAGTGCAAATTTCAGTGTCAGGTGAATTTAGATCTATCTTTGATAACAAAATTCTATATTCCCCAAACACTGATCTGTGATGTTTCTTAGAATAAGTTCATTCCTACCAGGAAGAATGTGTGCAGTGTTACCAAGATCATTTCTAACTGCCATAACACAGGATTCTGATGGATTTTAGATTGGAAGCAGAGAACAAAGAAGAGATAAAAGCTGTTTCTAAGGAATATTTCTTCTCCATTTTAATTAGACAAGATGACTGCTTTATTCACTCATTTAAATTAATTCACCCCAAACTTGACAAATTAATATCTAATAATATATATTGTCACATGGAAAGAGTTTATAGCTTTGTTCATTGGGGGGGATGGACTTTTTAAATGTAATTTACCCTAAGGTTGAGTTTATCTCTAATTTAGGTGATAATGTAATTAGCAGATTGTTTATAGGCGTGTCTGACACTGTTTTACAGTATGTTCTCGGGATGTTAGTTTGTAACAACCTTTTACTTACTTGATGGCTATTAATGATATTTGGCACTACTTTAACAGGCTGTGTATAATTAAACACAGACTTTGACATTTTGACTGTGCCTTGACTAAAATGATATGTATAAATACTGATAATGTTATACTAATTCACATGAGCCAAAAGAAATAAAACAGTCCTGAGTTTTTGCTTAAAATATTGATTTCAACCAAATCATTGCTTAACGTGGATCAATTTATTGAACCAGGGTTTCCCCAGGTAACTTCCTTTCTCTCCTACTATCTAAAGAGTTTCACAGACACTGGTGAAACATTATGTACTAGGCATAGTGCCAAGTGTTTTACATGTGTTGTCCACTGGTTGCTCACGTCCACTATCAATGAGAATAGGGCTATGGTTAGCTTTATTTTATGGATGAGGGAATGGGGATTTGGAAGTGATTAAATGACCCACTCAAAAGCACAGATTTAGCACAGGATATAGCCAATAACAGTAACTGCAACCAGAGTCCCTTACACCACACGTTATGTTGGCTTCATGATGATAGGTTGAGAGAAATCTTAAAACCTTTCAGCGGTTGGAGGAAAAGGAGGTAGTTTTGGTAGCCTACAAAGTAAGCAACAACCTGAAAGTTTATCTGCTTTATACAGACCTATAATGTGTCCTAGATAAATTATCAGTAGCTATCAAAAGGTTACCTCATTTGGACTATAATTTTTAATCTGCCTTTTTTCCTTTCTGGTTTTCTTTACCCCCTTTTGTTGCCATCTGGGTTGTCAGTTAGGTAGTTAGGTAGCCCAGCCTACCCTCGGCAGTGGTGGCAGGCTCCAGTTAGTCCAATCAAATAACCTTTTGAAGAATTCTCATCTTCTTAAGTGTGACCCAAATACTAAATACTCAGGACACATGAGAACCGTCTTAATTTTCCTGACTGTGTGACCCTTGCTCACACAAAGGTAGTTGTGTTCTGGCACAAGGTGCCTGCAGACTCTCTGTTTTTCAGCCTGCCTGCAATCATTTACTTTCCTTTGATTCCACAAATCCTTCATATTTTTTTGTGAACCTTAAGCTATCAGCCAATAAGTTTGTAATATCAAACTAAAATGTCTAATAGTTGTGATGAGGATTAATTTTATTTAAATTAATTTTATTTCTATAAATAAATGCTGGGAACAGCCTGATGTACAATATTACTTATATATTAGTTGACCCTCCTCTCTTCAACTGTTGCAAAAAAAAGTCATTTGCATCCTCTCAACCATAACTGCAAAAATAACTTTTATACAAGTAACATTGTTTTATAGAAGTAACATATTATGTAAATTTCAGGTGTATAGCACTATATTTCAGTGTCTGCAAATACTGCATTATGATTACCACCAAACAAAAATAAACCCCTAGATTGAAAGAACAGATTTGTGGGTATCAGGGTCCTACAAACACCTGTCCTACTGTCTAATCACTGGTCCTGTAGTCTCCGTTGATCCCCGTTGCTGTTGCCACTACTTACCTGATACCCTCATCCTATAAAGAGTCACTTTCAAGTGAATAGAATTTTCCCAAGTTTTTCTGATTTGATTTTGAAACATAAGGTCAGCAAGTCCTTAAGACTGAAAGTGCCATCATGAGTCTACCATAATAATGGGGGTGGGAGAAAGGGGGGGTGGTGCATGGGCAGAGCTATGGAGAAGTAGTAGGGTGGGAGAGGATAAAAACAATTTTAAACCATTTTGGAATTTGAGACATGTTCTGAACTGCCTCAGAATTCTTCGTCCACAACTACTACACACTGCTTTTCAAATATTCATTACTATATTCAAATAAATATGTATTAAAAGGATCTGGTATCATATTATTGCCATTTTTATAAGTAAATAAGTATGCTGGTAAATCTCTTTGATGTTCAGTTATGAACAGTACATACAAATAGTAACATGTTATTCATGTAGTAAAATGTTAAATATAGCGTTGTTAATTAAAAACACCAAAAATGATTTTTAGATCATATTATATATGGGAAATAAATATCTACTGACCTTTAGAACTTAAAGCAATAGCACCTTTAAGTGATCAGAGCGATGCACTTCTTAGAATAAAAGCAAAATGAGGGTCTCCCTGGTGGCACAGGGCCTAAAGTATCAGGGCTATCAAGCTATCTCCAGCCACCGGAGCATGAGTTTGATTCCCGACCAGGGAGCTGACCCATATGGCACAGCAGATCTCTCCTCTCTTGCCTGCTGTTCCCCTCAGCAGTACATTTCAGTCTGTCTCTTCTGCTCCCCATTCTGTCTCTGGGGAAAACTTTTACCGCCCACACCACTGGCCTATACCCCAGTACTTGTATGCATAAATGAATAGAAAGATAAATTAAAAAAAAATGTGAAGAACCATCAAAGGAACTCTTAAGATGCTGACAAAAAAATGGTTAAAACAATAAGATATCACTGCATCACCCTGTTCATCTACACATTTGAGGTATTTTGTGTCAGTGAATACACAGGGAAGCATTTCATTTCTGTGATATCTGGCCAATATTCTTCCAAGAATATAGGCACGGGGAAAAATGGGTTTTTATACTGTGTGTTTTTAATATATGAATAAGTATGTGTGATGCATGAGATATTTACCCTAGTAACTTTTTAAAAACATCTTGTAGGAAATTGATACAACATATGTCTAGCAAATACAGTATAGTGTCTAGTAAAATGGCTGAAAAAAAAAAAACTCTAAATAACAGATTAGATTATTTTTTGAAGTGCCTGGAAAATATTTTCAGTCCAAAATGGCACAGAATCCATGTGGAAAACTGGTAAATTTTATTAACTGTTGGTATTAGCTAATATTTCTTAAGTGTTTTTCTTATATTGGAGATTATCTCACTGCTTATACATATATTGATGATCAGAGTAATCTTATGATAGGGTTACTATATCCCTCCATTAAAAGCCACGGTAAATGGCAGATCTTAGCTCCAAAATCACATGCTCGAGGCACTAGAGTGCTTAAACTGTTAAGATCTAAGAACTAAAATCTACTGCTTTGGTTAGTAAGATTGTTTCTATGGAGGTGGGGAGGGGGCACATAGGGATTGACAAAACAGAAGAGGTTTTAAAAATGGCAGCACAGGAACTATATTTTGCAGTGACATCTTGGAAAGAAAACACATGAAAAGTAAATGGATATTGAAATTATGAGCTGAGGCAGCTGAGAAGTTGAGACAAGGGTTACTGTATTTCATTCTGCTAGAATATTACCACATACTATGTGAATTAACTTATTGATTTCTCTAATATTTATTGAGCAACTATTACATTAGGGATGGAGAACAAGACAAAGTTTCTGCTGACTTGGAACTAATGACTAGTGGGAAAAGAAATATAATTAAAACATACACACATGATATATTATTGGTATAGAAATGGATATGAATGTGGTAAAAGATACAGATATAAGTACAGTTATAGACAGCTGTACACACATGGGATAATGCCAGATGTTAAAAAATGCTTCAAAGAAAGTAAAGCCAAGATAGAGTATCATTAAATAGGGCAGGGCAGTTCTAAAGAGGAAATGGTGTTTCTCTGTGCTCCTTCCCCAACTCCGGTGTGCTTTTGCTTCTAATAACCACCTCTGTGACTCTCTCTGGATGCTTTTAGGCTAATGGAACTGCTCTGCCTATATTCTCAGAAAGCAGAACATGCCTGGAAATTTACCTCTCCCTCCCCAACCCCAAGGAGACCTGTTAGCCATTGATAGATAGTTGTGAGATTATGAAAGTCCAAATCCTTGCCTCTGCTGGGAAAAGCTCAGAGACTAATTAATACCCCAGATTCCATTGTAGGATATGGTTTAAGCTACTTTCACTGGACTTTGCCTTGATTGGCACCTTTCCTTCCCTCTCGTGCTTTCCCTGTACCCTTGCTACAAAGCTCTGGGGAGAACTCCCCATTTAAATCTGCAGATTACCTTAGACTGGTTTAATAGCCTCAGGCAGATCCCAGCACAAACATTGGGATGGTAACGGTCAAATCTACATGGTTAGTTATCTTACAGGTTGGCTGAAGATATCAACCTGACTTAAGACATCAGGGAAGGAGTCTCTGAGGATGGTATTTATTCTGGGAAGGAGCCAGCCATATGTAGAAATGGAAAAAGTATTTTATAAGTGAAGAAAGTAGCAAGTGCTAATGACAGAAAAGGTACTATATTCTAGAAGATAGAATACCAGTGTGTCTGGAACAGTAAGAATCAGACCATGTGTGAATACCTGAAACTGTAGAATGGAACCAACTTGTGGGGACTTAGTAGAAAGGTTAAGAAGGAAAAATTCATAATTGTAGCATAAGTGCTAGATACTTCTAGTATGTAGAATTTTTATACAAGTGTCTGTTTCTCTGCATTGTTCCTAATAAAATTACAGACTTGAAAAGGACTTTTACTTTTGGGCAAGGTAGTCTTTCAGTCTAAATGCAGGTCTAGATATTTGAAAGTTTCTTTCTAGATGAGTCTGTAATTTTGATAGCAGAATTAGCATGAAATGAATCAAGAACTTAAAACACAGACACATACTGATACCGGGAAAATGAGGCTTTTTAAATTTAACAAAAGGCAGTGCCTCAATTGCTACCGGTTACTATATTGGTTCTGCCCCCGTGCCACATTGGTAAGAATACTCAGGTTTAGGGAACAACAACATTGGGATTTATTTAACAAACAGGAAAAGAGAAAGAATTACTTAAATTAACATATGTAAAGCAAAAGTTACTAAAGTTAACATATGACATATGGCCGTTTACCTTAAAACAATGTCCA
Organism: Scalopus aquaticus; assembly: GCA_004024925.1. Taxonomy (NCBI): domain Eukaryota; kingdom Metazoa; phylum Chordata; class Mammalia; order Eulipotyphla; family Talpidae; genus Scalopus; species Scalopus aquaticus. The sequence goes on from PVIJ01001594.1 coordinate 87,084, forward strand.
GTCCTTTAAGTCCCAAAAAAGTAACAAAGGTGGCATCTTCCTGCCACTGCTGGTGTAAAGCTCTTCTTCCAGAAAATAGACCACAGTTCCAAAATGGCATCTTTTTTCTTATGTTGACGGAGTTTTCCCGCCACTGCTAATGTGGGCCACAATTCCATAATGGCGTCTTCTTTCTAATGTGCACTGATCAGACTGTAGGCCAGGTTCCAACTTAAGAGGAGGACACAGGACACAACTAAAAATGCTCCTAAAACTGCATTGCAAACAAACAACTGCTACAGCAGCAAGACGGCTCATCAGACTGCACTCACGCATTTTAGGAAGGCACCGGCTTTGGGCCTCTGCCTTCTTCCTTCAGCTGCAGTAAAGACAAAACTGGGAACAGTTTCCTTTGCTCAGCTACTTGCAAAGCCTCCAAAGTCCCTGGCCCTAAATCTTCATTCCCAAATCATGGCGGGCTACTGACTCTTGCGTCTCTCCTCCTAGTCTCCCTTTCTCTAGTTTTACATAATGGCGTCTGTCCTTTTTCTTCCTGAGTCCCCCTTTATAAATATTTTACAGACCCCACCCAAAAAAAGGTAAACTCATTCTTTACCACATGGTTAACCTGGACTTACCTGGTGTTTCAGATTACCTGGCTGCAATTTACCTTTAACAGCAAGCACCCTGTAGGGGGCGCTAGTTTACCGAACTTGACTCAGCCCAGTCACAATACCAGACTCATACTTGAATGATGGATGCAAAAGACAGCACAAGGTGAATAACTGTAACTTTTGCAATGAAACATGACTCAGGGTATCTAGATATTTGTTCCATATTCAGATACGTCCACATCAAAACCTCACTTGTTGCTTACACGAGACACGTGGTAGAATTCTGAAGAATTTTCATGTGTAGTAATTTTGGTTAGAATCTTGAGTAAGTCAAGTTTTTAACCTTTTTTTGAGACACTGGTTTTGAGTGAACCTTTTAGGTTTTTGAGTCTGTTTCTTCATCAATTCACAAATCAATGTGAATGTTGAGGGCAGACTAGATTATGCAAATCAGAGTATAGTTTCTAATAAGCAGTCACAAATGGATATAAATTTGATAGAGGCAGAGACTGTAGAACATTGACCCTCATTAGACATAAGGAATTGTAAAATGTGTGGCAGGAGATAAAACTTAAGTGTATTCTTGAGGGTGAAAATCTGAAATAGACTGGGTTTCCAGAAAGAAAAAGAAAAAGAATGCCTGCAAGATCCTCTGGACTTCAGAAAATCCTCCCAAGGGCACTTTTCTCAGTGTTTGTAAGTTTTGAATGAAATGATTTATTTGAGAAAGCCCCCAAGGGGGAGGAAATAGCAGACATAATTTTGCATTGTTCAACGAACAAGGTAGAGAATCTAATAGGTATTCTCTGTTTGTCAAATTCAATGCTTTTGCTATAATTGTAACGCACAAAATGTTGTCTTACACTTCAGGAAAATTGAGTCGATTTATTTTTTTTAAGATTTATTTATTTATGCAAATAGGCTGGGGTACAGGCCAGAAGCATGGGGTGGGGGGTGGCATGGCGGCGAGAGGGTTCACCAGAGACAGAGTGGGGAGCAGATCAGGCAGATGGATGAAAATACACTGCTGAGGGGAGCAGTGGGCCAGGCAGGAGAGGTCTGTCACGTCATGTGGGAATCTCCCGGACCAGGCTTCGAACTCGCATCGCTGCTGCCGAAAGCTCCACAGTGCAGCTCTTACGCTGCACCACCAGAAAGGTCCAGGATTATATTATTGATGCACTCATATAGTCTCCATTAACTTGAAGAAAAGTATATTCATGGGAAATTAACTCCTTCTATGCTTGTAGTAATAATCTTTTTTAAAAAAGATTTGTTTATTTATGCATACAAGCTGGGGTGTAGGCCAGAGGTGGGGAGTGGTGAGAGGATTCACCAGAGACAGAGTGGGGAGCAGAACAGGCAGATGGACTGAAGAACACTGCTGAGGGGAACAGCAGACGAGGCAGGAGAGGTCTGCTGCGCCTTGTGGGAAACTCCCTGGCCAGGGATCAAACTCATGCTGCAGTGGCTCTGGACAGCTTCATAGTATTGTGCTTAACCTGTTGCTCCACCAGGGAGGCGCAGCTTGTAGTAATAATCTTTTAACAATTTTCTATAAACTCTTGCAATGAATTTTCTTCCCAGTAGCTAAATGACCTTACTTATATGTTCTTGTGTCTAAAAAACCAGAAAACAACTATCTATGTTAAAATACCCAAATATGGGCCTTGCTGTTGGTCAGGGGCTAAAGCCTCAGCACTATCTAGCTATCTCCAGCCACTGCATCATGAGTTAGATCCCCAGCCAGGGAGCTTCCCACATGGCGCAGCAGACCTCTCCTGTCTCGTCTGCTGCTCCCCTCAGCATTGTACTTCAGTCCATCTGCTTGAGATGAGAGAGTGGGGAGCAGAACAGGCGGATCTACTGCAATACACTGCTGAGGGGAGCAACGGGTGAGACAGGAGAGGTCTGCTGCGCCATGTAGGAATCCCCCTGGCCGGGTATCAAACTCGTGCTGCAGTGGCTTCACAGTGTTGCACTTAACCCGTTGTGCCTCCAGGGAGGCCCCACCCATTTATATGTCTTATATTGAAGTACTTTGAATATGATTAAGAAGGTGGCATTTCAATTTGAAACATTCTGAAACTAATATAAGAAGTACTTACTAAAAGTCTGTCTATATTTTCAATCCAGTCTGTTAAAGATGGTCATCTATGGTATGACCAAACTTTTGGTAATGACAGAGCACAATTCAATAGGTTTTCTGAAAAGAATGTGACTTGAAGATTAAAGGAGCCTTGGGGTTTCAACAAAATCTTTGGAGTCTCAGACATAGGTTTCCATTCCAGCACCACCACAAATACTTTGCCCTTGATGAAATTGTTTAATCCTTATTGACTGTATTCCTTGCTTTGGTTGTTGCTCTCATGCCTAGTACAACAACTGTGACATTGTAGCTTTTCAGTAAACATTTGTTGAGTCAAGGTAAGCAGCTATAAATGTATAATTCAGTTGACTTTGTTATTTTAGTAAAACTCTTATGTGGCTTTCTATTTGTCATATTGCATCACACTACGGCATGGAATATGAATGCTGAAAGATAGTTTGATTTTTAAAGGAATGTAAGTTCAGGCCCAGATTGGGAGTGTCAATGTTTTTAAAATTTGTAGATTAGTACTAAAAGAGATGTTTAAGAAAATTAGATTAGAGGACCTCCCCAGTGGTGCAACTGTTAGGTGCTGCGCTGTGGAGCTCTCTACAGTCAATATGCCTGTTCTGCTCCCCGCTCTGTCTCTGGTGGCCCTCTCGACACCCCACACCTCTGGCCTGTACCCCAGCTCATAGGAATAAATAAATAAATCTTTAAAAAAAATTATTTATTTATTCATACGAGCTGGGGTACAGGCCAGAGGTGTGGGGTGTCGAGAGGGTCACCAGAGACAGAGCAGGGAGCAGAACAGGCAGATCAGAAATACACTGGTGAGGGGAGCAGCGGGCGAGGCAGGAGAGGTCTGCCGCACCATGTGGGATTCTCCCTGGCCCGGCATCAAACTCGCATCGCGAGCTGCTGACAGCTCCACAGCGCAGCACTACAAAACAAATAATATCTCCTGTATGATATCCGAAACAAAACTACACACACAGAAAATACACATGGAACATTTTACGAAATTAATTGTTACTCATATTCTAAATTTTAGTTCCAGTGTTATTTCAAGACTCCTTCCCAGCTACCACAATCAAATGCACATATGTGGGTCTCCCTGGTGGCGCAGTGGTTAGGTGCTGCGCTGTGGAGCTTTTGACAGTAGCCACGCGAGTTCCACGCCTGGCCGGGGAAATTCCCACGTGGTGCGGCAGACCTCTCCTGCCTCTCCCGCTGCTCCCCTCAGCAGTGTATTTCCGCTCATCTGCCTGTTCTGCTCCCCACTCTGTCTCTGGTGAACCCTCTCGCTGCCCCACACTGGGGTTTGTACCCCAGCTTGTATGCATAAATAAATAAAGCTTTAAGAAAAAAAAGAAAATCAGATTAGAAAATAAGTAAAAGTCATTTTATAAAGGCTGTTAAGGCTCAAATCAGCAGATTCCTCTGGAAGACCACTGAAAGCACCAACTTTTTTTTAAAGCATAGGCCTGGCAGAACTAAAGAGAAAGAATGCAGAAGAATATGAATAACCAAATGACCTTGAAAATTAAGAGTTATTTTTCTACTATTTGAACTGTTATTTTCTCACATTGTTATCTTTTAGATTTCCCTCTTCAAATAGATTTTCCACTTAAGAACTGCTTACAAACCGTAACTGTGCATCCTCATTGAACTGATAGTATGTTTCCACTGGCAATAGGTAGAGGGCGAGGGTCATATATGGTTCTTAAAAAGAAGAAATTAAAACAGATTTTAAACTGATTGTAACTTATTCCATTTCAAGCAGCACTGAGAATATAAATCATCTTCTGCTGAAAATCATGCGCTTCCTTTATCCATGCACCTATTAAAACCTTTCATATCTTATTACATTCCTACTCCTCTTCTTAACTCTGGGAACACAATGGGAATGAAAACAGATATTGTGCCTCCTCAGAGAGAAGAATCTAATGAGAAAGAGGCAGTAATGAAATGGGCACATGAATAAACGTATAAAAACAAACTGAGATAAGTGCTAGGAATGATAGTGATTTCATATGTACATTTTTTAAAAAAATTATTTAATTGTGCATACAATGCTGGGATACAGGCCAGAGGCGGGGGGGGGGGGTGAGAGGGTTCACCAGAGACAGAGTGGGGAGCAGAACAGGCATTTTGACTGAAATACACTGCTGAGGGGAGCAGCGGGCAAGACAGGAAAGGTCTGCTGAGCCATGTGGGAATCTCCCTGGCTGGGCATCAAACTCTTGAAACAGTGGCTCTGGATAGCGTCATAGTGCTGCACTTAACCCATTGTGCCACCAGGGAGGCCCAAGACTGATGTTTTTTCAAAAAACAAGAATAGTGCTTGTTTACTAGGAGGCATCCACGTTCATGAGTAACTTGCATACTGATTTAATGGAATTACTTTCAGATCAGTACTCTTTCAAATCCAGGCATGTGTGCTTAGCAAGTGGCACTCAAGGTTGCTATCTATTCCAAAAAGCTACCACAGTAGTTAAATCTGCTGATGGAGAGGGGATACATTTTGAAAATATGTGAAATAGAAATTGAATGAGAAATGCATTACTTCCCAAGATACCATTCTGCTTTCTGCAATGATAATAGTCAGGAAGCAATATACATCTTTACAAAAGGAATTTCTTAACATGGAAGCGTCCTGAATGCCTGTGTCTATATATGTGGATGGCCTCACATTTCAAAATCATTTGGATAACCCTAAATCCTTAATAAAAGGATCAAAAATTACTAGCTGTAGGCTACAGAGAACAAATATGCTTGTGCCCTTCTAAGTACCCTTGTATCAGTCCTGGTAAAAGTCTTCCTTGAAATCAGTACATAAATTATTTATTGGCTGAAAACAGAGAGCATTGTCAAAAAGAGCACTTGAGTCCATCCGGCTCATTAGGCTGGATGGTTAGGTGGAAGGCATCTTTTTCGTGTGCAGAAGGAGTGGGAGCAAAAAATCTTGGAAAGGCTTTTGATTCCTAAACGCTTAACCAAAAAAATGTGTTCATTTATACACATTTGAGATAAACATATTTACAAAGATATCCTGTTTCTTAAAAATGCCTGAATATTAAATCCTAAGAAATCTATAGTCTAGGTAAAGACAAAAGGACTGATTCTAAGTGGAAGCTATTGCTGTATATTTGTGTTTGAAGGGAAAATTCATGTCTTGAAATGTTTGTCCCCAAAATAGAACCAATCACATAAATGACATCTGAATAAGACACTTATATTTGGTAAGCATAAATTCACACTGAAATACCATTTCCTTAATAACCACTTTAGTTGTTATTCTTGTTTGCCCTAGAAATACTAATGCAGTGATAATAAGAAAGCATGCTTGTATTTTCCACTAAATTTAGAAGTTTAGTAATTGAAACACAGATGCAGCAGCTTTGACAGGGAATTAATTTGCTGTTAAGTACCCTACTAGTGTTTGATATGTATACGTACTCATCATGGACATGTTGCTTGTATCAGTGGTTGTGTACACACAGTACAACACACATAGGCACATGCACACACACACAAACTGAACATCTGGGGTAAATGAGGGTTGAAAGCGTGTATTTTGAATTACATAAAATAATGGCTTAAAATTGCAGGTTATCTCTTGGTATAATATTCCTCAACATTTTCTATCAGATTTTTAAAAGTTAATTCTGTAGTATTTACCTTGATAGTAAAGAACAACTAAACATAATATATTTTTTAACCACTTTTACTTTATTGCTTAAAACTTTTTTCTGTAGACGAAAGAAAAGGAAAACATGGTTTGAGATCTCAAATTTTCTTTACCTTACAGACCTTCACATGTTGTTTGTCCTCTTAATTAACCTCCTCCTTCCCTCCTTTCCCTTCCCCCTCTCCTTCCCTCCCCTCCCCTTTCTCCTTCAAAAACCACTTACTTGGAATTTATTATATTTTAGTCCTCTGGCCAAATATGGGAAAGTCGAAGAAATGTCTAATGAGTAGTTTTGCACCCTCATAGAGTTTGTAGTCTAAAGATAAAACTGATGTTAATAAATAATTTCCCTGGGATAGTTACTTAAAAGAAAACTAGAAACATATGCAGTATTGAACCAGATAATGGCCTGATCTGATGGCTTGAGACACTTGGAGAAGAACCCTCCTAAAGAAGAGTCTTTGGGCTGAGATATGAGGGTTTCAACAGGTTAGTTAGGCAGCATTTATTGGAATGAGGGCATTCTGAGCACTGGAAAGGGCTTGCACAAGGTTGACTGAAAGTCACAAAATACGTGACAAGTTTTAAGATATAAAAATACAAGAGATCTAGAGGGAAAAAAGATGAGAAACTAGAGAGACTAAGGACTGAACAAATAAGAGATCATGTTAAGACTTGTGGCTGTTAACCAGAGAAGAATCTTGAAAAAATCTGTGAATAGTGTAGACACATTTGCATTTTTACAAAGATTGTTCTATCTCCTCAGTGGAAAGCACATTACATATTCTACAGGAAGGCATTCTAGGAGTTGCAGTGCTGTTCACAGATCCAAGCCAGCAGTGATGATAACTTGTATTAGAGTGCTAGTAGGAGGTGTAGAGAGGTAGGTGTTTGAGATATTTAGGAAATGAAAACCAATAGGAATCATTGCTTGATCAGGCAAAGAAGATGAAAGAATAATTCTTAATTTTCCAAATTTGATTACATCACAAGAGAAGAATTGGATGCAGGAAAATGCACAGGTTTGTGGTGCTTTTATCATCACTGTTGGATGATGCTAAGACAGCAGTTGGAGAAAGTTTAAGGATATTAGAAAATAATCGAACATAAATTATAAATGTCAGTCATCACAGAATAATTGAAGTCATAGACCCAAGTATGTTTGCCTGGGAAAATCACATGTAAACTGAGTATTCATCTGACTAGGCGCTGTGGCAGTAATAGCTCTAAATTCCTAAGTCCTTTGATTTAACATAAAATTTTTCTTTTTTGTATTTTTTGTTTTTGCTTCTTAAAAGTTGTTTTGTGTGTGTGTTATGTATGCATTTTCTACTGTATAGATAAGGGAAGTGAACAGTTCCATTTAGTTTCTTAGAAAACCCTAACATCTTTTAGCTGAGTGGATTTCAAATGTGGACGGTATCCCCCAGAGAATGTTTTACAATGTCAGAATGAATTTTTTCATTGTCATGACTAGGAAGAATGATAATGAAAGCTAATGGAGCTATGCACGCTCCTGACTCTTTAACCCTCCCCAACCCCCGCTTCAGAAATACCAAGTTCAAAATGACTGGTGTCAAGGTTGAGATACCCCATTTGTAGCTGCATTCTCAGAAAATTCTTGGACCCCATCAGGGAAAAAAAAAATAATGATTTTTCAGTGATTTATCCTAGAAATAATATGCATTGCCTCTGTCCACAGCAGAATTGCCATCAGTGGTCACATATCCTCGCTTAAGTATGAGGGTGGGAAATATGGTGAAGTAGATAACTTTTCATAAACTCTGCTGGCACTACCAGGGTCTCAAACAGGAACATGATGTTAATAGCTTGTGCCACTGGAGTCATATGCTTAAGTGATGGTATTCGACTGATGGGGATGATCATGACTGACAGCTGATCTGGGTGCTGGGTCTGCTCGGTGATTCTGTCAGTGAGTTCAGAATAAATTCGGCTTTCACATTGAGGTATTCATTGAAACCCCACAAAAGGCAATATATTAGCTTTCCAATGTAATTTTCTCAAATATGTGTGAAAATGGAATTCATTATAATTGAGAATTGAATATTAAGGGTAATTAATGAATTTGGCAGCTGTTTTATTGTCAGCACTAGCTGGAAAAATTCCAAGTATTCACCAAACGAAGCAAGTTTTCTAATTTCCAAGTCATTTCTTTAATTGGACCAAGTGGCTGAGAAACTATATGTATTTTTTAATTCCAGAAATTTCTTTAACTCATAAAATAAGAGCTTAAATTAATTTACCCCCCCCAAATTAATAATAATTATAGTGAAGGACAATTTTTTTTTAAGTCAAGTAAAGTTACAAAGGGAACAAGAGTTCTTATTGCTTCTTTATAGTGTTTTATCCCTTGAACTTAGTGTCTTTATCTTCAAAATGACTACCCACTTCAGAGGAGAAATTTGAAGATGATTTATTTCATAGCAAAGGTGTTGGTATGTTCCTCATATGTAATAAACACTGCTGGCTATAATTATTATTGTAATTATAACATTTTATTTTAATTTCAGGTTAAACTAACTTTCCTTCAAGGATGACAAAGTTTTAAGAGTGACTTCATTTATGCCTTGGATCTGTTGCTGAAAGAATTTTGATCAAAGGTAAGAGATTTGCATTCTACTTTTCTGTTTACTTGTTTTATTATGTCCATGTATCAGTCAGTGTCCAGAAAGGATATAGAAGCTATGCTAGTAATTCAAGTGACGTGATGATGTGAGGAACTTAGTAGATGGTTAACCATACTAAAGAGGTTAAAGAGAAGCCCAGAAATAAAAAATGCAAAAAACAGCAAATATGCCTTGGCTGAGGGAAAGCAAACAGGACAAGAACAATGTAGAAGACAGCTCCTCTCCACCTCTAAAACTGAAATGTAATTCTTGTTGAATAAAGAGAGTGTGGCTACCCCAGGAATACACAGACCACTTGTGACCTCAAAATACCCCAAACGAGATGTGCTAGAGTTGGTTTTTGGAATCACAAAAGTGAAACTTTATACTTTGCTTATCTTTTATCTTTTTTTTTTAATATTTGTTTACTTATGCATACAAGCTGGGGTACAGGCCAGAGGCATGGGGAGGCGAGAGGGTTCACCAGAGTCAGAGTGGGGCGCAGAACAGGCTGATCAACGGAAATACACTCCTGAGGGGAGCAGTGGGCGAGGCAAGAGAGGTCTGCTGCGCCATGTGGGAATCTCCCCGGCCGGGCGTCGACCTCATGTCGCTGCTGCCAGCTCCACAGTGCAGTGCTTAACTGCTGCCCCACCAGGGAGGCCCTGCTTGTCTTTTTTCTTATCTGTTTGTTGACTCCTATTTCAAAAGATAGCATATTGGAACTGTAAAAGGAAACCAGAACCTCTTGTTCTGGTCTTCTAATATCTCCCCAGTGCTCTGTAGCTACAAAGCCTAACATACATCTAGCTAATAAAGGAGAAATATCTATAGGGTCTAGTTCCAGTATCATTAACAGGGAGCTGAAGGACAACTTGAATGGCCAGTAATGTGTTGGAGTTGGCTCTAGCAGGTTATGAGAGTTGACTGTCTACATCTCTCCAGTGTTGGTGATATTTAACACCTTAAAATTGGGCATAGAGGAGGATTATACAAACAAATTCACAAAACTTACAATTCAGTGCTTCCCGTTGGCATTGCTGCTATTGGAAATTTCAATTATCGGTATGCCCCAAGACACAGTCCACTTTACAGAGAACAAAGATATTTTAAAAGACAGAAACCAATTTAAAAACTCGTCAAAATTAATACATAAATGTAATCATTTATATTTAAAAACATTATCTATCACATTCCAGAAAATTCTTTCTGTCATTTCTTAGCAGTGTGACAAGGATATAATCTTCCCATACTAAAGTTTCCTCATCTGCAAGATAGAGAAAATAAACATAAAGTTAAGATTGTTAGGAAAATGCTAAGGATTTCTTTGGATTGTTCTGAAAATTGAACAAGATAAATCAGAGAAAGAGACAGGCACAGAATAAGCCCTAACTTTGAGTGATGATGAGAATTAACGACACATAACATTCCAAGAAAATTTGCTCGGGGTTTTAATAATAAAACTCTGCTAAATATATCATGCACAGAATGGCAGAGATACTAATTACAGTCTTCAAGAAGTTTGTATTACAATTCATTAAAATATGTTTTAAATAGTCTAAGAGAGTCATTAGTTATCAGGAAGTTAATTTTAATAGATTAAAAGTCTTTCAAAATATCCAGGCTATTTCAGTCAATAGCCTGATGGCTAGAAAACTGTCTTAAGTATCCAACCAAAATATAGTGTAAAACATTTTATGCCCAACTATTTTTTGCCATATTATTTTATATATCCACAATATAGGAAATTGGTTAAGTAAATTATGGATTAGCAGGAATTATTTGAAAGATTATGTAATGTTCTAAAGAGTGTGTACGATGTCCTGGTATTAAATAGAAAATGCAAATAATAATACAAAAAAAGAGAAAATTATATGCCTTATGGTCACAACTATGGGAAATATAATGTTTAAATGCTTAAATAAATTTCTTTCTGAACAATGGTGATAAATACATCTTGCAGAATAAATAAGGGAAGTTATTTTCATTATATGCTAATAAAATCCTGCTAGCATTGCCTAAAGAGCAGTTACTGAATAGATCCAGAAGCAAAAGTCAGGAAAAAGAAGTGTGTGTGCGTGTGTGTTTGTGTGTGTGTGTGTGTGTACATATATCCATTCTATTTATCTGTCTTGTCTGTCGATCTGCCTGCCTGTCTATCTATCTCACAGGCAAGAAATACTTGTATTTCTGTCACAGGAAACTTTTTCTATTTGAAGAAGTGTCATGGGGAAAGTTGGAATAAATGATCTTGAAATTTTTTTCCTGCATGTGTGACTTTGAGTTTTCATAAAATAAGAGAAGCAACTGCAGGTTAATAATTTAGTAATCTGTTAGCCCCATCTTTGAACCATAGTCCTTTGTAGCTTCCTTTCTCATGATAAGCACACCTTTCTTTACTATAGCCAGTATGTTAAACTGTTTCCTCATGGAAAGCCCATCCCATTCTGGATTGTTTTTCTTTTTCATGGAAGCTCTTCTTGTGTATTATTTTCCATTCTCCTTTATTCTTGGTTGAACATCCTCAGTTCTGTACATTATGTCTCATTGAACATGGATTTCATATCTATTATGTGCTATGATAGTTCCTGTTATTTACACTTCAGGTTGTCAATGTTCATTTCATAACTTGTTAGCAAAGATTGAAATCAGAACTCTGGCAGCAAAATGCAGTGTGGTGTCTACCCAGTGTTGGAGAGGAGAAACAGATTGTAGCTCAGTTATTTAAGTCACATCCAGCTCCATTCTTGTGTCTCCCTGATCCTTGAAGCTTTCAAACATGAGATAAGGTTTGGAAAACGGATGCATGTGGTATATATGTCAGAGAAATTCTCTCTTGGACCTTAGATGTTATAGGCAGTGTATATCCCCAGAGTATATTAAGAAACAAGCCAATTGCTAGTTAAATTGGATAATGGAATACAGTTAATGACATTGCAAAATAACCCTGATAAACCTTTAATTCCTTGATTTGAATTTCATCCTCGTTTGAGAGTCTCTAGGAGATAGTGTTAATGGACTAAGTGGTTTGTGATTTTATTTCAGTGTTTAACATTCATGCCTTTTAAGGGATTCCCTGCCTGTGATGTCAGGTCTTCTTTGTGGCCTTGTACCAAGCGCAAGGAAAATGTATACTCTCAAATAGCCTTGATTAAATGCCTGGTAAATTAATACTGGCTATTTAAGATAGAAAGTCACAGAACTAAGGATAAATGTTTGACTAATATATCCTAGCTTCTTCTCAATCGTCAGTCACTTTTTTTTTATCATGATGCCAGCATCATCTAGTCCCTGGCTACCCTTAAAAAATGTTCTATATTTTCCTTCTTTCTTCATTATGATTTAGCCATATTACCTTTTCTATTGTCCTTTGGTTACACATACACACATATACCTTATCTCAGGGTCACCTGCAAAGTGACTTCTAGCTGACCACCCAATAAAAATTGCATAAACGATCATTTAGGATCCCCTTTCTCTTATTCTTTGTTCTCTTACTATCTGATTTTAGTGTATATCCATATACACTTTCTCAGTGGATTATATCTACATGTGGAAATCCTTTTTATTCTTTTTCTTTTCATTGTTGTACCTGGAACACAATAGGTGTTCAGTAAATAACAGATGATTGAATAAAAGAATGAATGAATGAACAATGCTTAAGGATAGGTATGGACTCCAATATTTCAGAAATACAAAACTGAGGGTTCAAGTAGTTAAGTATTTCCTAAACTTAACAGAACTAGTAAATGGCAGATCTGATTTAACAAAATTATTAGCCTCATGAAAGTCACCATTGCACCTGTGCTTGGTACCCAAAATTAGACAAAATTAAACACTTGACTTTTAAGGTGAGATCATGAGAGCTTTTAAAAGTTAAGACAGTGAATGAAAATAAAAGTCCAAAGTCATCCTTCCAATGGCAATTGACAATTTAAAAATGTGTCTGTGATTGCTGAATTCCTCCCCACCCAAATCAGGTAGAAATCACAATCTCACCTTATTGAGTGATGGTAAATTATTACATACTTCTGTATACCTCAAATTGAGTGTGGTCTCCCTAGAGAGAATGGGTTTGGTTTTGTCAGGGTTTCTCTTCTGGTCTAATGATTATTTTGTCTTACTCACAAGCAAGTAAATTGTATGTGAATTGCATCAACATTGATCCTTTTTTTGTTCAGGATTCATACTATTTTCCTACAAAAGTATTACATATGTTTATATCCAGACCTAGATTAATTTTTTTTTTTTTTGCTTAAAGGACTCTTAACAAAAATATTTTCACTCTCACATGTTGCATAGTGACACTTTGTTTATTTGTCAAAATGGCATATACCAAAATAATTATTTCCCTTGATGCTAATGGAAGCTTTTTGGCTTCCTTGCTCCCTTCTTCCCTTTTTTCCCTTGTCCAAGATGAGTTGTTTTTTAGAGTCTGATCTTCAAAAAAAAGTAAAGGAGAAGTGACCCATCATTAAGTAATTTTTCATGATTTAAAAACTCATCTCATTTACTTCGGTATTTTAATTAGAAATGCCATATTATGAGGGTTGGGGAGGGAGGCAGATGAGACATGGGCACGGGTAGTTTCGTGGAGGGGGAAACAAAGAAACGATATATTAGCTTTTCCCAGAGTATGTCATTAATGTCCTACTCTATTTACAATAAATCAAAGTATGTTGTAATAGAAACATGAAGATAAAACACATAAAGAACTTTGAAATACCTGAACCAAGATTTCACATCCACTCTGGGAATAAAATTGTTAAAATTTCTTATCCCCTCCCTACATGTTCTAAAGGAAAACAGTTATACTTATCTCAGTTTCTCATATGGCTTATATGAGGTAGAGTGAATAATGCCTTACAAGAGTGTTTAATGATGATTGCCTGAGTTTCATGTTAATGTCTTCCCATCTAGGAGCTTTGCACACTTGTACCTCTAGTCTATTGCTTTACTTTTCTTCTACCATTGAAGAAACATTGATCATAATAAAACATTCTATGGCCTGCTTCTTAATTCTTTGGAGGAAAAAGATACTACAGATAGCTGTTAAATAATGGATAAATATCACCTTCCAAGTGTAATTCCAAGTATCTAACAATGCCACAATCTTCTGCATGCAAGTATCAAAATCGTATCCACAAAACACTAGCCGGCTAAATCAATACTATCAATGAAACAGTCATAGTTGAAAGAACATAAGATAACAGAGAGTGAATGTACAAGAGAAAAATGTCTCATAGTTTATTAATAGTTTTCATGAAGAATGCATTTTTTCTTACATATTTCAATTTTTCCCTAATGGAACCAATTTTATAGAACATTTTTGTATGGACCAAAAAAATATCAAATGAAATCTGAGATATTTATCATATCTATACAAATTTAATGTTTTCAATATAATTGTTTTGCCAAAATTTTACTTATTCTTTTCTCTAAACTCCCAGTTGAATTTTCTTTAGAATGCAAACATCCAGAAGTCAAAGATCCTATCTTTTTCATTATATATGCTCTTAATATACATACTGATAAGGTTTAAGTGATCAGAAAATATGACTAAGCAATTCTTGGTAGTTTTATAGATCATTTCAAACACCACTACTGTGAAATCATACATCAATATTTTTTGCTATATATATACCACTTTGAAATAAATCACAAATACATAGTTTTGCAATATTTGTAATATTTTATTCTGTATTGTGTAAGAGTGTGAGGCATGTGATATGTATTACGTACAATAATTTTGTACATTTAATTTTTTTTTAAGATTACTTACGCATATGAGAGCTGGGTACAGGCTAGAGGTATGGGGGTGTGGGGGCTGATGGTGGTGAGAGAATTCACCAGAGACAGAGTGGGGAGCAGAACAGGAGGATCTACTGAAATACACTGCTGAGGGGAGCAGCAGATGAGACAGGAGAGGTCTGCTGCGCCATGTGGGAAGCTCCCTGGCCAGAGATCAAACTCATGCAGTAGTGGCTACAGATAGCTTCATAGTGCTAAGAGCTAACCCCTTGCATCACTAGGGAGGCCCTACATCTAATGTTTCTTCAAGGGTCCTGGAACACTTTTCAAATATTAATTGACCAATACAGAAAGAAGCTATTGTATAGACAGGAGAAAAGCAATAAATGAATTACATGGAAGTGGATTCACTTCCTAGTGACTGAATTTATTCAGAGAATGAAAAAAGCCAAAGATAACATACTTAAATTATTTAGTTATTGCAAATCACTATTGGCTGACTGTTACGATGACAGCAATATGTACCTCACCTTTTGAAAATTACAAACTATTGCACTTTCACCCCTCATGTGGTCCTTATCAAATCCAGAGTTGCTCAGAGGGCACATATATTTTACTGATTTACAAATCATTCAGGGAAAATATTAAATTATTGTGCATTCAATATATTTATTTAATGGAAGAACTGATGTCTTCCCTTGCTTATACTGTGATCTCCCCTGTACTACGTTCCTGTTGGTGAAGTAGGCAGATATATTTATGCATTCCTTGAATTTAGTGGTAGAATGAAATGGAAATATTTCATAAATAAATTCCTTAATGGTTGGCTTTTTCTTAAAGGTTGTAGTAAATCAGACAGGCCATTGTTAATATGCTGTTTGGTTTCCTCATAAAGCTAATCAACATTAGAAAAACATCAAGTAGAACAGGTTAAGTATTAAGGAGCAGGATTGCAATAACTCCTACATGTGACTATAGAGCCAATGAATCAGCTTTATCTATTAGACCCAGATAACTCACCAAATATTTCATTTTGCACAATACTCTAAAAACAAGGCTCAATCATTTAATGAAAATAAATAAAATATTGAAAATAAATGAAATAATGAAAATAAAATTAATGTTTACCCATTATATATATATATATAAAATCCAAAGAAGTTTGCTGATTATCTCAATGTGTGAGCATAGGGTATAACAGCAAATTTCTAATACTAATAAAAATGATCATATTTGTTGCACAAACCCCATTTTGACACTGATAAAAATAGTAATGAAAGAAGTATTCCAGTAATAATCTCATCACTAACAAATTTAAGTGTTCTACATTTGCATGTCTCCTACATATCCTGTCAATGTATGCCCATGGTTTTAATACTACTGGGTAGGTTTCTTGTATTGCTGAAATCTTGTATTCTGACCTCTTCTTTTTTACTTAGAATGATATGACACATTTTTCAATTACTATTTAGCCTTCAAAATTGTGATTATAATAGCTTAACTTTGTAGCTTATCTTTTAAATGCATTAATAGCAAAACAATACTAAAGACGTAGAGAGTAACTCTAGGCTTCTTGGCTAAGTATCTGAAATGACTTTTGCAGTCTATGATTTGATTTCAAACTTATTCCCCTACCACCATCACTGTGTTTTCAGTTTTAACATTAATTTTTGTCTTGAAGTCCCATCCTGTAATTATCCTTTTTCTCTATCTCAATTTTCTATAAAGCCAAGTTATAGTAAGCTGGATTCTAGAAACATTTTTTGAAGGTTGAAGAGGTGGAAGAAATGAGGAATACAGATCATCCAAAGCAATCTATAGGGGTAAAAGGATGTACCAGCTGTACTTTAACTCTCCCTTGCCACTGGGCTGGAAGTAAAGAGCTCTTAACTCTCTAGTTCAGTGTAACTTTCTGACAAATACAACTCTGTTCTGTTATCTTACCTCACACAAATCAAATATTTGCTGCTCTTGCCGAAAATGGCTCTTGACACATTATATCTGATTATTTCTGAATGCTGAATCATTGTTTACATCTGTATGTTTTAGAATTTTCAATTAAAATAAATCCTTAATTGAGAGTAGTTACCCATAATTCATTAAAGAAAAGATAATCCTTCCCTTTATGCTGTTGATTTCATTACATGAGAACAATCAATTCAATTAAATCACAAAGTGACTTTTTCAATGATTGGGAAAAATAGTAAATGTGACAAAAACATCAGGTAAAACCCTATCTCTACTAAAGAGCTGCATCATCTTGCCCTATTGATCTACTGATCATTTATTAACTTCTCAGTAAAATGATCCTTAATCATCATTAATAGGAATAAATACCTGAAGTATTGAGCACAATCCTGATATTTAATGAAATGCATTTAAAATGTCGTTCTTGTGTTCTTGTTCACTTTAGCCTTCATTTATTGAAAATCAACTGTGTCAATTTAGCATGCCCACAAATAATCAAAAAAGAATAATAGGATTAGCACTAGATACATGGCCTAGAAGAGCTTCTGTTTAATAACTATAAACTGTGGTTGGAGATTGGCTATTAAATAAGTGTAGTAATGTTTAATTGAGTAAGGTCAGGTTTTAAAAGGGAGAGGTTGCAGTAAAAGTATTCTGGATGCAGAAAGAACAACAATGCTTGACAGGTTTGTGGAGAGTTTTTTTGTTTTGCTTTTTCATCTGAAGTGACTAGATGATTCTGACAAACTTTACCCTCCAATGCATAAACACAACTTTCATTGCTGAGAAAGTTTATGGTCATTGCCAACTACTGTTCTCCAACTCACCCTGACTGATCTTAGATAACAGATTCAAAGCCTAGTAACACCTCAGCAGAAACAGGAGTTAGCGGCCGTCATCAAGGAACTTAGTGAGAACATAACAGAGATTAATCTCTTAATAAAGGAATGATGCCAAAATCAGGTTTGGAGACACATTTTCTATCCATTATACAGTGCATCATCTTTGCCCATCAGATCTCTACTCTTTCAGCTAATGCTTCCCACGCACATTCACTTTGCACAGTAACTAGAAAGAAAACCATACAAAAGTCACCTCCATATAGTCATAGTCTAAGACTTATGATTGCAGTACCATCATCTATATTCTGCAAATCTCCACCCATTGGATTGGTGCCCACTTTGAATGCTACTTCCATTTCCTTGGACATGTCCCCTAATCTCAATTTCCCAGAGACCCTCCCCATCTACCAGACCTTCTCAAAGTACTATGTTTGATTCATTTCTGTAGATCTTCTTCTTTGGGGAGATCAAGCCATTTTAGCCTATTCATAATAGGCTAAAATAGACTCCTGAAAATGAGGGTTTTCTCTAATTTATTTCCAGACTTGGATTATACAGGAATGAGTATTTGCCTAGTAAATGATACATTAAGTGGATTGATTTTGTTTACATAAATCTAAACATGTGATAACATTTCATAGAACTACACACAAGCACAAATATAACACATGAGTGCATGAAAAACGTAAAATCTGAAGAAGTTTTATAGTCTAGTTGATAGTGTTGTGCCATTGTTACTAGTTTTGATAATGCACTGTAGTTATGCTAGACATTAGTTTTGGAGGAAGTTGATAAAGATTAACCAAACCTTAGCTGCAGTCATTAAGTGACTATGCGTTCAGATTACTATAATATTCAAACCCAACGCCAAAACATAATAGTTATATATGCTTGTTCAGGCTATTTTATGTTTCTTACTCTGAGCTCCTCTCTTCTAAGACTAGCATAAAAAATAATAGCTACTTCTTGGGATGTTTCCAAGAGTTGAACGAAATGATGACTGCACAGAATATAGCAAAATCCTTGACATACAGCAAGAGCCCATCTCTTCTTAGATTGTTTAGTACAATGATGTTGGAAATAAAAGTCAATCACTGTATACCCCACAGAATATTTCTTTTCAGAACCAGCCAGTACACTCTTGTCAATTGAATCTGTAGATTTTTTTTTTAAGATTTATTTATTTATGCATACAAGCTGGGGTATAGGCCAGAGGTGTGGGGCGGTGGGAAGGTTCACCAGAGACAGAATGGGGAGCAAAACAGGCAGACTGACAGAAATACACTGCTGAGGGGAGCAGTGGGAGAGGCAGGAGAGGTCTGCCACGCCATGTGGGACTCGTGTCACAGCTGCCCATAGCTCCACAGCCCAGCGCTTAACCTCTGCGCCACCAGGGAGGCCCTGTAGATTATTTTAAAGAAGCAAATTCAAGACCTTTGAAACAAAGGTTTCAAAGTTAGTGTTACAATGCAGTACTGAAAACATAACTACAATTACTGCTGAAAACTATTTACTTGACTTACTAGTAAAAAAGGTTAGTGTTTCAGTGTCTCCAAATATTTCTACTGGACTATTCCCATTTTGTTAACGTACATTTGGGCTCTGATTTCATGCTAACGCCCAGAGAGTAGTTTAATCTGATATTCTGAAAATAATGGTTGAGTTATAGTAACCACACTTACGAACGAAAAAAGGGATCCATTTCTCAAAAAACATATTAGACTTTGATTGGCATTCCATTTCTTAAAACAGAAAGTGACTTTATTCTCTAATGGCCCACATTTGAAATGTTACAAAGGTTATATGATAAAGCAGTAAAACACACAATATATTTCTTTCAGTGAATAGGCAGTTGTTATACTGTTTCTATATATAAACCTATCCCTGTTTCCTGGCAGCCTTGGAGGAAAACAAGTTTGGGTCTTCAAAAAAACGTGACTAAAGTAGTTTCCCATATGATTCTGTTAAAAGTGAGCTTAGACTCACATGAATCTATGGAGACCTAGTTTAAGAATGGCACTTAGAGTGACTGAGACACGAGTGCCATTTTTAAGACAATTAAATAATGTTACAAATATCTCATAAAAATATGACTATTTGTTGCTTCATGAATATTACAGTCAACATGGGGGGAGGGGAACTATAATTTAAGTCCCAATTTCAGCATGTTCTCTTATTTTTCTAAATCACAGAAGCTGTTTCCCAAAGGCAAGATTAAAAACTTGAGTAGAAAGATAACAATAAGAACAAAAGAATAATGACTCATGGTGAATGAGAGTCAGATAATATTAGCTGGATTATATTGTCATGTGTATATAATGTTATAAAAGTATTTCATTTTAGTATGAGACAAACAAAAAACGATTAAAAAGTGTGTTAGTGTGTATGTGGTGTGCTTATAAATTACTTCAACTTTTTAGAGAAAACATCATGCAAGTAGACATAACAAGTATATTAAAAATGTTTTAGTGTCAGCTCCTAGATATTGAAATATCGGGAAATTTGGGGGCATTTTATGTTTCTCAACTCTGAACAGATTCATGGAAGGGGCATGTATTGCTTCGTCGGTATGTGCAGCCACACACACACATAAATATGTGTTATCTATTTACGATGAACATGATAGCCACTATGTTCCTAAATAGCTGAAGAGATATAAGACAGTGAAAGTAATTTTTCCACATCCTGCAGAGCCATTCTATCAGGAGCAACTACATAATTTGTGAAATTCAGTGAAAAATGAAAATGTGAGTTTTCTTGTTCAAACTGTGTTAAGAATACAGAGATAGTGACAGCACAGCATTCAGCACACAGGAGCCAGTGGGACTGGGCAAGTTATGTGCCCATGGTCGTGGCCCTGCTTCCTGCTCATCTTATTCTTGTTTACATCTTTCCAAGTAGCGACTTTTTTTCCCCCTAAAGATGTCTTTATTGTCCAGCATACTGTCATATTTCTCTATGCCTCTGACCCTTTTTTTTTTTATTGTACTTGCTTGCCATCTTAAGTTGGAAACTACTTTTAGGTTTTGCTTTTAGTAAACATTTCAACTGTCATTTGGTATTACAATATTATGTAAAAATCTGTTTGTCTTTTTTTTATAATTTTTTTAGAGATTTATGTGTTTATGCATACAAGCTGGGGTACAGGCCAGAGATGTGGGGTGGCAGGAAGGTTCACCAGAGACAGAGTGGGGAGCAGAATAGGCAGACTGACGCTGCTGAGGGGAGCAGCGGGCGAGGCAGGAGAGGTCTGCCCTGCCATGTGGGAATCTCCCCAGCCGGGTGTCAAACTAGCGTTGCTGCTGCCGACAGCTCCACAGCATAGTGCTTAACCTTTGTGCCACCAGGGAGGCCCTGTCTTGTTTTTTTTTTGTTTGTTTGTTTGTTTTGAGGAGGGAGGTAGGAGAAGAGTTGGCAAGTAGCACTTTTTTTAAAATTTTAATTGTTATTTTCATTTATGTCTTTTAATTACTGTATATTCCCCGTAGGTTTCCCACCACCAATTCACCCGTGTGCCGTCACCACAGTCCCCTGTGCTTCCTTCTTCCCCTTTCTGAGCCCCAATCCACCCCCCTCTCTCGCCGATTGTTGCTCTTGCGTTTGGTTCCCCTGTTATATTCCTGTTACAAGTTTGACCATTCAATATTTTTCTTTTTCCTTTTGGCTTATTTCGCTGAGCATAATCCCTTCTAGTTCCATCCATGTTGCTGCTAATTACATGTGTTTATCTTTTTTGAATGCTGAATAGTATTCCATTGTGTATATGTACCACATCGTCTTGATCCAGTCATCTATTTTTGTGCATCTGGGTTGTTTCCATACCTTTGCTATTGTAAATAGTGCTGCAGTGAACATACGGGTGCATGTATCCTTTTGAATTAGTGTTTTTGTGTCCTTGGGTAGATTCCCAAAAGCGGTATTGCTGGGTCATATGGTAGCTCCACGTTTATTAGTTTGAGGAAACGCTATACAGCTTTCCATAGTGGTTGGAACAGTTTGCATTCCCACCAGCAGTGTAGAAGATTTCCTTTTTCTCCACATCCTCATCAGCATTTGTTGTTTCCTGTTTTTTTAATATGCGCCATTCTCACTGGCGTGAGGTGGTATCTCATTGTGGTTTTGATTTGCATTTCCCTGATTATAAGTGATGTTGAACATTTTTTCATAGAGCTGTTGGCCATTTGCTTTTCTTCTTTGGAGAAGTGCCTTTTTAGCTCTTCTGCCCAGTTTTTGACTGGATTGCTGACTTTGTTTTTGTTGAGTTGTGCGAGCTCTTTGTAGAGTTTAGTTATCAGTCCTTTATTGGTTGTATTGTGTGCAAATACAATTAGTAGGGTCTCTGTTTGTTTTGACTGTTGTCTCTTTTGCTATACAGAAGCTTTTTAATTTGATGTAGTCCCATCTGTTTATCTTTTCCTTGACTTCCTTCGCTTTTTGGGATGTGTCTTTAAAGATTTTGCTGAGAAGTATGTCACATAGAGTTTTGCCTATATTTTCTTCTATAACTTTTATGGTTTCAGGTCTTTTATCCATTTTGAGTTGTTTTTTGTACATGGTGTCAGGTAGTAGTCTAGCTTCATTTTTTTGCTTGTAGCAGTCCAGTTTTCCCAGCACCATTTATTGAACAAGCTAACCTTGTTCCATTGTATATTTTTTTGCTCTTGGGAAAGGTTAATTGTCCATAGTTATGTGGATTTATATCTGGGTTTTCTATTTGATTCCATTGGTCTGTGCTTCTGTTTTGGTTCCAGTACCATGCTGTTTTAATTATTATGGCTTTGTAGTATAGTTTGAAGTCAGGGAGTGTAATCCCTCCATTTTCTTTCTTTTTAGGCAGGAGTGTTTTGGCTATTCAAGGTTTTTTGTGGTCCATATGAACTTCATCAATATTTGTTCTATATCTTTGTAGAATGCCATTGAGATTTTTATCGGAATAGCATTGAATCTGTAAATTGCTTTTTGTAGTATGGCCATTTTGATAATGTTAATTCTTCCAATCCATGAACATGGTATATCTTTCCATTTTTTTTGTGTCCTCCTCTATTTCTCTTAATAGGGTCTTATAGTTTTCTTTGCATAAGTCCTTTACCTCTTTTGTTAGGTTTATTTCCAAGTATTTGATTTTTTTTTTGTTTCAATTTTGAAGTGGGTGATTATCTTGATTTCTTCTTCTGACTGAGTGTATATAGGAAGGCTACTTATTTTTGTGCATTGATTTTGTATCCTGCTACTTTACTGAACTGTTCTATAATTTTGAGTAGTTTTTCTATGGCAAGTAGCACTTTTTATGTGTGTGCTCCATTATACAGCACTGAATCCTTTGTATCAGGTAGAGAACTATGACTAGCTTTTGTTCTCCCTAGAACTATGAATAGCTTTTGTTCTCCCTATCTATGTGTTTAGAAAATCATGAGTAGAAACCTTAACAGAAAATTTGAACAGCAGGACTTTCAACTTTCCAAAAATATAAGGAGGTCTAGAGGAAAAATAGTTGGTCCAGGCAAGAGGAAGATAGGTTGATACAAATACCAGTTCTTTGTCAAAACCAGACTTTGCCTATCAGAAATTTTACAGTCCTTATATAGGGGAGCCAAATAAGAATGTGACATTCAGCAGGGGAGGAAGGGAGGGTAAGGGCTTAAGAGGGGGGAAGAGGGGCGCACAGGGGACTATGGTGATGGCTCCACGGGTGAACAGGTAGTGGGTAACCTCTGGGGAACACACAATAATGTAAAAGATATGCATAACAAAAGTAACTAAACAAAATATTAAAAAAAAATAAATTTTACAGTCCTTCCCCAGCTGCAAGGGTTTTGTTTCCTGATTATCTCCAGATGTTCATTTTTCCCAGGTACTCAACCACTAACCCACTTCCTAATATTTGGAGACTAGAGTTCTCTGTCATACAACCTCAACATTGGGGCTCAAAGGAAAAAGTGGTGTGTCAGACTAAGGGTATGTTATTTCATGAAGTATCACTCTCTGGCTTTCATTATCTATTGTACAATGCTTCTGACAAAGAGAACCTGTGTGTTGTTTCAAATTATTTAGAAATGATGTTTTCCTTCACGGTAAACTTGAGAAACAATAGAAACAATAAAATGCATAAG
Organism: Scalopus aquaticus; assembly: GCA_004024925.1. Classification (NCBI taxonomy): domain Eukaryota; kingdom Metazoa; phylum Chordata; class Mammalia; order Eulipotyphla; family Talpidae; genus Scalopus; species Scalopus aquaticus. Next base: position 110,758 of record PVIJ01001594.1, read on the forward strand.
ATAGAGTACAATCAAACACCAAAACTTAGGCAGTTATTGAAAATAAACTTACCATCTTAAAATGATTTAGTATTAGCAGAAACCAAATGTGTAGTGAGACAGTACAAAGAGAATAGTTGAATTTTATTATTTAAATAAATACTGGGCCTCCATATTGCTTCTTTTAAAAATATGCTAAATTATAAGAGTACATCATCCTCCACATAATATTCTCATTCTATCAATTGTATAAATGGTATAATTTGAATCTTTTGTCCTAGGTAAATAGATAGTCCTATTATTCCTATTAACCATGCTTAGATTTTTAAGAAATTTCTTCTAAAGCTCGTAAGATGGTTTGCTTTCTATGGGACTGTGTTATTTGAAATATGAAGTTTAAATACTGTTATATTTTTAACTCTATCTGTTCATCAGCATCAAATTACTTTTTGTTGCATTTAATCTTTTTCTCTTCTTCTTTGTCACCATGTTGTATATCCCCAGAACTTATTTATCTTATAATTGTAAGATTTTAATATCATATTGAAAATTTTAGTATGTGGACTACATCATAAGACATAATATAAGGTAAATTACCATTAATAAGTTTCCATTAAATCCAGATTTTACGGACATATACCAGAAAAAAAAAAAGAATAGGTGGAAAAGAGAAAAATGTTAGCAGTTCCTAGCTACAGGTTTATTATAAAATATCTTCTTTTTTGGCTTATAACTCTATATTTTCAAAATTTCAGAAAATTAACCTACATTTTTTTTTCCAATCAGATATTGAACAGGTATCTTTAAAAGTTGCTTACTAAAGTACAGAAAAAAAGTAAGCTCAATTAATGTATGTAAATTGCCAAGGATTGAGTCTCTAGTTATTAAAGATATTTGATACTTTAGAATTGCCTTTTCAGGGCACAGTGAATTGTTTTCAGTCTTCCAAGCAATCTCATGGAATTCATGTGAATTTCCTTGCAAACTGCAGCAAACTGAGTCATCTGAAACAAAAATCTACTGAAATAACTTTGGAAAATAACTTTAAACACTCACTGTGATTCAGTTAGGACCAGGTTTTTAATTTGATCACTAAATTATTAAAGAAATACTTTCCCCTGCCCTCTCTGTTGATGTTTAGAGATTTAATTGTTTTCAGCAAAACAGTAATTTGAAAGACACCGTATACATCATGGTAGTAAACCATATGCCTCAAAACTTCAAGTTTGACTATTTTTGAGGGGCCTGGCATTTCTATCCCATCTTTCATATTTAGTCAATTGTCAGGCCTCACTGAATGTGTTTCATTCCTAGTGGAACATCCTGATCCATCCCTCTCCTGTTTCCATGTACCCAGTTATAATTACCTCCTATCTGCTGCCTTGCTCATAACCTCACCTACCTTGACTCTGTTAGCGCACAACCAAAGGACACCCAGGGACACGGAACAAATGGGGTACATGCTTTAAAATTGATACTTTTATACAGCTAAGATACTATTTTTGTATCTGGCATTTTGAAATACTTGAATAAAGTGCATGACTTTCTTGTAGCTATTTATATTGGTTTCAACTTCCTTGTTCATTAAGAATAAAAGTCATAGCCAAGATGTCTTTAGATCCCAAAATAAACTCTGCTGTGTCATGAAGCAGACTAAGGTGCTGCTATAAGCTCTCAGTCATCTTTTTACTTAACTACAGTGGAGCCAATAGAGATGACATGGAAGGGAAAGAGATAGTTTAGTGTCCTGAGAAATCTGGAAAGTCTAACTTAGGCAGCAATATAAAATATCCAGAAGAATAAACTCATAGTAAATATCAGATTGTATATAATCTCCTGTTCAAAAGCAGCATATTCATCAAATTATATCCATTAAGTATATACAATTTTTAATATGGTATATACCTCATTTAGGTAATTTTTTTTTTTAAAGCAGTAGTAATGAATGTAAAATTTATCTTTCCTAGGAGAGATTTTTTGGGTCTCACAAAAAGATTTGCCTAAAGTAGGATTAAGCAAATTGTAGCACAGGTCCACATCCAACACACGATTTGCTTTAGTAAAAGCTGTGAACTAAGAATTTTTTAAAAACTTAATTGTTGAAAAAGCATGGCTATTTATATGAGACTCAGATTTTGGTGTTCATAAATAAACTTTTATTGGAACAAAGCCCAATCATTTCCATTGTGTCTCTGCCTCCTTAAATGCAGTGATACTGTTGGTTATAAGTAAAGTGACAAAGACCATGTGTCCCTCAAAGCCTCAACTATTTACCAGTCCTTCACAAGGTAACTATGGTAAACTCTGATCTAAAGGTGGTTGGAAAATAACTGCTTTATGGCTTAGAAATCAGTTTCCAAAATTTTTAGTCCACTTTGCCTTCTCTGTGCCAAGAAGAAATTAGAGGGTAGCAAATGCCACTCTCAATTTGCACAAAGTAAGGTTGATGAATAAAGAAGACAATTTCAAGAAAATAAAAATCAGCATAGTTTGCCATTCAAAACAAAACTAAGATATATAAAATCTTGTAGCAATTAATAACCCTATTCAAATGCTGCTGTTTGGCAATAGAATGAGAGACTAAATGAAAAAAACAACTAGAATCTGAAATAACTGAGATAACAGCTAGATATCATCATACCAATAAAAAATGATTTTTTTTAAGATAAAAATACTTTAAAAGAACCTTTGGAAAATCTGATTTTGGTGCCACTGGACACACATGTGTACTGCTTTATTGTAGAGAAACAGAATGGCATGTCTAAATTAAATCTAGATGTCAAAAAGTGATCTCACATTTTCCTTTTACATAAATCCATTAATCAGTGCCGTTATCAAAGCAGGGAATTGAAACTTCTGATTTTGAGGCCACAGCCCACTCAAGCTGATTGCAAACATCCTTGGGTAATTCTAAACCATCTCTTTATCACTAATATCCTAAATTCATGTGCATGATGTATATGCTAGAGTGAATGATACATAGCAGCTCAGTACTGGAAGACATAGGATCAAATCTGAAGTCTACCACTTGCTAGTTTTTAAGCTCTAGCATGTTGCCTCCCTGTTTAATTTTCATCTTTACAAAATAGAACTATCATGAAAATTAGATGAACCGTGAAACTTAATTATGAAAAAAGATTCTTAAAGGGTTCTAAGTGGCAAGTTTCATTCACAGATATTTACTGCCTGTGTATGTGTGGATGTCAGTGGTGACAGAGTAAGTGCAGGGACTATATATCCTAGAGCAGCTAACCTTTCCAGACTGTGTCAGGGTTCCCTTAACCTCTGGCATATAGTTGGATTTGACTAATGGGAAACCCAGTAAAAGATCAAAAGGGAGAAAGAGAGGTCTGAGTATTAGTGGTAGTGAAGTTTTGCTTGTCAATTTGAGGAGGCTGTGGTGGCCAGTTTAGAATAACATTAGTCTAGATGTTGCTGGGAAGGTGTTTGGGGGTGTGGCTAACACCTACAATCAGTTGATTTAAGTAAAAATTACCTTTCAGATATGAGTGGGCCTCAGCCAATCACTTGCACTTAACGTGTTTCTTGGTATATTGACTATTGTGAACTAAGTTACTTAAAACACAACTTGTGCACAAAAAGAAAAAAAAACCAAAACACTAACACTTTTTTGTTCCTGCAAGTAGGAGATTAAATTCCCCGTATGAAAATGTGTTATCCTATAATAGGAGCGCAAATTTTGTCCTTATCACCAGAGAATTTAAGACCAAATCTTTTTTTTATTTTAAAGATTTATTTATTTATGCATACAAGAGCTGGGGTGTAGGCCAGAGGTGTGGGGGTGTGAGAGGATACACCAGAGACAGATTTGGGGACAGAACAGGCAGATCTACTGAAATACACTGCTGAGGGGAGCAGTGGGCAAGACAGGAGAGGTCTGCTGTGCCATGTGGGTCAGCTCCCTGCCTGGGGATCGAATTTGTGCTGCAGTGGCTGGTGATAGCTTCATAGTGCTGAGAATTACCCAACTTGCGCCAAAGGGGAGGCCCTAAGACCAAATCTTAAATCTACCACTTACTGGCTATGGAAACAGACTTTTTACTGTGTTACTTCATCACAAATCTACAGACTTTTTATTTCTCTTAATCCTTTTCTGTCTAAAAAGGATCAAAAGCAAAATATTCTGGTTTTTTCTGTAGGTCCTGTATTTGTGGAACTTCCATATATTTGAAATTAAATTGTTTTTTTCCCTGTTAATTTGTCTTGTGTCTATTTGATTATTAAACCATCCAAAGAACTAAAAGAGGGAAAATATGAACCTTTTTCTCCCCCCATGGTTTTCTGGAGAACCTTGTCTTACACAGATTTAGTTCCACTGGCTTTGGCTCCACTGCAGAATCAACACAGGCTTCGGCAGGGCTCCAGTTCCATCTCAGTTTGACCCTCTCTACCCTCCTTCATCTACGCCTTGTTCCAGTTACAGCTTTTCTCTGTGGCCTTTCAGCCCTCGTGGTAGTAACAGACGTCTGGCCATACTGCATTAGATCTTTTGGCCTCCCTACATTTTAGGCACATCTTTGTAAACAACACCTTTATTTGTTTCTTTTTAAATTACCCTAATTTGTGTGTCCTAAGTATTTCCTACTTGGATGCTGACTAATAGGGTATTTTACTGAATTGTCACAGTAACATAAGGAAGTCTCTGTAAAGTTCTGAAAATGATGCCTGTCCTCAAAAAAATGTTAGCCATCATTAACATCGTAAACCTGACTGCTCAAGTTTAATCTTCATTGCAATGTCTTCTAAGCGCTCAGTTTCTGCACTGATAAATATTTCTGAACATAGTAAAACCCCTCTTCATCTTTCCCAAGTCCTGCTGAGTCTCTCTAGGGGAATCTAGCGGCATCTTGGCAGACATTCAAAGGCTAAAACAGCCTCAGGGTCAAAGAGTCTGCCTCTCCAGAGGCCAAGGGCACTTTGCCTGTTCTAGTAGGGTCAGTTCCCTTCAGGCCATGTGGAAAAGAAACATGTTTTCAGAAGCAGAAATGGGAAGGGAGGGGGCTTCTAATGGAAGTGAATGCAGCGATCCCCACTATTTCATCCAACAAACAAAGCAAGTTGTACCATTTAGAGGCAGAAAATCAAATAATATTTTCAGTTTGGACCCTCAAAAATTAATTTTGTACTTAAATGTGGCATTTCATTAAGAAAATGAGTGTTTTTAAAGTACATGTAGGGAGAATATAGTTTACTCTTCATCTTCATTTGTAACTCCAGCACCATCTCCACCACTTTCCCACTTGCCTTTCCAGACTTTAGTCACCATTTCTCACACCAGAGCCCAAGTCATCCTCTTAACCAAGTATCTGCCTGGGGGAGTAGAGAACTTGCTGGCAATGAGCTGGCCTGCAAGAGGTGTCTCAAATCTGGCTGGCAAGAGCTGGTAGTAAAATAGCAGACTGAGGCTGAGTGCTTGAGGGAGCAGAAAGCTGACAGGCAAAGGCTGCTGGCCAAAGAACTGGTAGCCAGAAGCTGGTAACCGCAAGAGGCATATAGAGGCACACAGTAGCTTCATACCTCTGGGTGGCAAAATGGGGCAAAGAGGCAAGGGAGGTAGTGGAAAAGCACCAGAAGGGGGAAAGTCCTCATGTCCCCATGAGAGATTATAAAAGTAAACCTACCACCCAACAGTAACTGGCTCCTCCCTTGGACCCCCTTCTGCTGTCAGGAGTCTTTCTTGCAATAAACCTGAGTTTCCTAATCTTCAGTCCGGTGTGTCGGCGATTATTCCTCAATCTCTTGAACACAAGAACCCACCTGATTGGCAATATGACTGGTTTTTCCCCAGCTTATCTTTTGTTGCTTGCTTCCCATTGCTTATAGTACAAAGCAGAAGTTATTCAGCATGAACTCCAAGCACATTGCTAGCCTCATGTTTCATTCAGCTCACTTCATGGAGTTCCCTGGGCATCTGGATGTGTTTTATGCTCTTAATTTGTGGGATGTTTATTTACATTTGTTTATCCTTTGTCTTGGTACACCCTCCCTGTGTCCACCTCTTGTTTATGTAGACAACTGCTACTGTTATTTAAAGTTTACAAGAGAGAAACACGTCTTATTTATCCCTCAAATGTGAGTAGACACCTGTTCTCTGTGTCACCATAGCTCTCTACATGTACCTGTTCTGACTACTGCTGGCACGGTGAGATTCTCAGTTTTCCTTCCTGCTCTGTGCCCCCAGCCATCCCTGAGTATTACAGTTGTTTTGGCACAGAGGAAGTTCTGGATAAAACTTTAGCAAGTTAATTGACAAATAAATGAATGAACACACAGATGAACCAAGAAATGCACCCATACTGGGTCTTGTCATTAGTGTTATTATCGTTATTGCTATTCAATTTGCTCTTCATTCCTCTCAAAAGCTGTTTGTGGCTAAAGTTTTTCTAAGAGCCTTTGTTTCAGCACAATAACTCTCATTCCAACCCAAACCTCTCAGCTAACATCTTACTGCCTGACCAGAGTCCTCAGCAGTCAACCAGCAGTGTCAAGAAGTCCTTATTATTATGTCTTTCTTCATTCTTCTTTAATCTAACATTTTTTTTAAAGATTTTTTTTTTTTATTTATACATGCAAGCTGGGGTACAGGCCAGAGGCGTGGGGCGGTGAGAGGGTTCACCAGAGACAGAGCGGGTAGCAGAACAGGCAGATCAGAAATACACTGCTGAGGGGAGCAGCGGGCAAGGCAGGAGAGGTCTGCCGCGCCATGTGGGATTCTCCCTGGCTGGGTGTCGAACTTGCTTTCCCGCTGCCGACAGCTCCACAGCGCAGCACTTAACCACTGCACCACCAGGGAGGCCCTAAATCTAAATTTTTTTAGCCCCCATATGCCTCGTCCAAAGTCTGAGTCAAATCATTTGATATGAACTTTTAATAAATTCCCTAGACAGTAGTCATCTCTCTAAACTTTCTTAACGCATTATGTGTAACTACTATTTTAGAGAGGAGATCTTATTGAATGATGATTAGATTTGAATGATGACTCAACCAGTTATGTAACTTTAACCTTGGAAATTAGTTTCTCTTCTCTGAAACCTGTGTGTTCATTAGAAATGTGTCTTCAGGGCCTCCCTGGTGGCGCAGTGGTTGAGCGCTGCGCTGTGGAGCTGTCGGCAGCGCGCGATGCGAGTTTGACGCCCAGCCGGGGAGAATCCCACATGGTGCGGCAGACCTCTCCTGCCTCGCCCGCTGCTCCCCTCAGCAGTGTATTTCTGATCTGCCTGTTCTGCTCCCCACTCTATCTCCGGTGAACCCTCTTGCCACCCCACGCCTCTGGCCTGTACCCCAGCTTGTATATATAAATAAATCTTAAAAAATAAAAAAAGAAATGTGTCTTCATTAGAAATGTGGTTGGTAACTATCTCCATATTTTGCCTCTGGGCCATTAAGACTGCATGCGAATAGGTGTGTGCAAGCAAATAGAACAACCATGACACATTAGGAAAGGAGGGAACATTTATTACACAAAAACATCTTAAAATCAAAAGATTCTAGAAACTCATTTGTCAATCTATCAGTACTTAAACTTTCAAATAAGTCTGATTCTCATTTAAAATGATTATTTCTTTGAAGTGTTTAATATTTTAAATGAGCTTTATATTAATAATTCTTTTTTTACATTAATAATTCTTTTAAATGTCTTCTCTTTAAAAACAATTATATACTCACTGTGTTGGCAGCCCTGCATTTTGGAAGGACTGGTCTTTGAAATGCAGTCACCATCTGCTTGCTATTCACACTTGATTCCCACTTGCTGTTTGACCTCTTTTAAATTACCATATCCATTTTCTTTGGATTTATTCATTTTATGAAGTTATTGGCTGCATTAGCAGTGTATCTGACCACTGGGAAATGCTTGTGACCAAGATAACCAAACCAGGAAACTGTGGCTCAGCATCTTTAAAGTTGATGGTGGGAAGAGGAAAAATAATCGATAGAGTCAGAAGAAATAGGTCCTCAGCCAAATACACACACACACACACAAAAAGCTTGGACCAACTTGTCAGATAGCTGATGAAGTTGCAACACCTTTAACTGAACATATTCAGGGCCAACTTTGATTCAAAATGACAAATTATTTTGCTAGCAAAAGCAACAACTGCTTATAAGCATGTTGTTATTTTTCAGGTGCTTTAAGTAATGCAAGACACGGTGATTAAAGTTTCAACTATCTCTTCTTTATTTAAATTCAGTTTTTTCTTTATTTGCAATCTAGAGAACATTAGAAATTAAACACTTTCAATCTTTCTACTTACTATCCCTTTGCAGTTTTGTTAACAGGATAAAGAGGTACTCTTCCTGGAAATAACAAAGGAAATCTGTTTGAAAATGAATACGTTCTGTACTTTCTAGGAACAAAAATCTATATATGGTGATTTGAGGTTGTTTTTTGGTAAATACAAATTGTAAATAATGTACATTGACCATCCTCCAACAGATCTTACTTTGGTCAAGAAAAATTTGTTGTCAATATTAATCAAATCAATAGGTAATTTTTAAAACATAGTTAATTCCTTTGGCAACTTATATATACTCTGAAATGTCAAAGTTGTTTCATTTTTTTCACTCCGTTGACATTTTTTGTGAGCAACAAAATACTTGGGAAAAAAAAATCTTATGTAACACTCAACTATTAAAAAAGCAAAACGATCTCTTTGCAACCAGAGCTATTTTAAATGAAATGTAGGTGTGTACCTAGGGGTGTATTTATTTTGAAAGTGATTGAAATTCCATTTTCTTTCCTCCCAAAGAAGAAAAATCCTAACTAGAAATTCTGTTTGAATCTATAAAGCTTTTTATCAAGAGAGCAAATTTAGAGCCCTTAACTCCTAGTTTAATGCCTTCCCAAATGTGTTCAAAGGGAAGTTCCTAAATTGAATTCATCATACTCACATGTAAACATATGCTAAAGTATCCTGAGGCCCATCTTCGATTTACTGAATCAAAATCATCTAGAATAGGGACAGGACTTTGCATTTTTAAACTCCCTACATCCGTCTTCCTTTTTTTTTTTTTTTGAAGATTTACTCATTTATGCATAAGAGAGCTAGGGTGTAGGCCAGAGATGTGGGGAGGTGAAAGGATTCACCAGAGACAGAGTGGGAATCAGAACAGTCAGACTGACTGAAATACACTGCTGAGGGGAGCAGTGGGTGAGACAGAAGAGGTCTGCTGTGCTATGTGGGTCAGCTCTGTGACTGGGGATCGAACTTGTGCAGCATTGACTGCTGATAGCTTCATGTTTCTGAGACTTAAGCACTTGTGCCACCAGGGATGTTCTCCCCACATTATTCTTTTTTTTTATTGTTATTTTCATTTATGTCTTTTATATTACTGTGTATTCCCTGTAGGTTTCCCACCACCAATTCACCCGTGAACCATTACCACAGTCCCTTGTGCTCCCCTCTCTCCTGTTCTGAGCCCCAATCCTACCCCCTCTCTTGCTGATTGTTGCTCTTGTGTTTTGTTCCCCTATATTCCTGTTATAAGTGAGACCATTCAATATTTTTCTTTTTCCTTTTGGCTTATTTCGCTGAGCATGATCCCTTCTAGTTCCTTCAATTTTGCTGTGAATTGCTTGTGTTTATCTTTTTTGAATGCTGAATAGTATTCCGTTGTGTATATGTACCACATCTTCTTGATCCAGTCATCTATTTTTGGGCATCTGGGTTGTTTCCATACCTTCACTATTGTAAATAGTGCTGCAATAAACATACAGGTGCATGTATCCTTTTGGATTAGTGTTTTTGTGTCCTTTGGATAGATTCCCAAAGGTGGTATTACTGGGTTGTATGGAAGCTCCATTTTTATCAGTTTGAGGAAACAACATATGGCTTTCCATAGTGGTTGGACCAGTTTGCATTCCCACCAGCAGTGTAGAAGAGTTCCTTTTTCTCCACATCCTCACCAGCATTTGTTGTTGCCTGTTTTTTTAATGTGTGCCATTCTCATTGGCATGAGGTATTATCTCATTGTGGTTTTGATTTGCATTTCCCTGATTATAAGTGATGTTGAACATCTTTTCATATCCTGTTGGCCATTTGCTTTTGTTTTTTGGAGAAGTGTCTTTTTAGCTCTTCTGCCCAATTTTTGACTGGATTGTTGACTTTGTTTTTGTTGAGTTGTGTGAGCTCCCTGTAGATTTTTGTTATCAGTCCTTTATCGATTGTATTGTGTGCAAAGATCTTCTCCCAATTAGTAGGGTGTATGTTTGTTTTGATTGTTGTGTCTTTTGCTGTACAGAAGCTTTTTAGTTTGATGTAGTCCCATCTGTTTATCTTTTCCTTGACTTCCTTCACTTTTTGGGATGTGTCTTCAAATATTTTGCTGAGATGTATGTCTTGTAGAGTTTTGCCTATATTTTCTTCTTTAACTTTTATGGTTTCAGGTCTTACATCCAGGTCTTTTATCCATTTTGAGTTGTTTTTTGTGCATGGTGTGAGATAGTAGTTTAGCTTCATTTTTTTGCATGTAGCAGTCCAGTTTTCCCATTCATTGAACAAGCTAACCTAGTTCCATTGCATATTCTTTGCTCCTTTGTCAAAGATTAGTTGTCCGTAGATATGTGGGTTTATTTCTGGGTTTTATAGAAAACACAAATAAATAGGATCATAAATGAAAGAGGATAAATTACAACAGACCCAGCAGAAATCAAAAGAATAATCAGAAATTATTATGAACAGTTACATGGAAACAAGTTCAACAACTAAGAGGAAATGGACAACTTCCTAGAACTATACAATCACCCAAAACTAGATAAAGAAGATATAGAACATCTAAGCAGGCCAATCACAAGCAGTGACATTGAAACAATAATCAAAACACTTCCAAAAAACAAAAGCCCAGTACCAGGTAGTTTCATATATGAATTCTATCAAACATCCAAAAATCACTATCTTAGACAAACTCTTTCAAAAAATTGAAAAGGAAGGAATACTACCAAGCAAGTTCTATGAAGCCAACATTACACTAATACCAAAACCAAAGACAACACAAGAAAACTACAGACCAATCTTTCTAATGAACACTGATGCAAAAGTATTCAGCAAAATATTAGCCAGCAGGATCCAACAATGCATCCAAAAGATAATACACCACAACCAAGTGGGATTTATTCCAGGGACACAAGGATGGTTCAACATCTGAAAATCAATCATTGTAATCCAACACATCAACAAAAAGAAAAAATAAAAACCATATGATCATATCAGTAGATGCTGAGAAAGCATTTGACAAAGTGCAACACCCATTTATGGTAAAGGCCCTTGAAATCCTTGGGATAGAAGGAACATACCCCAATATAATAAAAGCCATATACAGCAAACCCACCGCCAGTATTATCCTCAACGGTGAGAAGCTGTAAACCTTCCCCTTAAGATCAGGAACAAGGCAAGGATGTCCACTCTCACCATTGCTTTTCAATATAATACTGGAAGTGCTAGCTAGAGCAATAAGACAAGAGAAAGACATACAAGGAATCCAAATAGGAAAAGAAGAAATTAAGTTATCACTTTTTGTAGACAATATGATAATATACATAGAGTATCCTAAAAACTCCATGGAAGAACTACTCAAAACTATAGACTAGTTCAGTAAAGTAATAGGATACAAAATCAACACACAAAAATCAGTAGCCTTCCTATATACAAACACTCATTCAGAAGAAGAAGAAATCAAGAGAATCACCCCCTTCAGTACTGAAACCAAAAAAACCCAAGTACCTGGGAATAAACACAACAAAAGAGGTAACGGACTTATACAAAGAAAACTATAAGACACTATTAAGAGAAATAGAGGAGGACACAAAAAAAATGGAAAGACATCCCCTGTTCATGGATTGGAAGAATTAACATTATCAAAATGGCCATCCTACCAAAAGCAATTTACATATTTAATGCTATTCTGATAAAAATCTCCATGACATTCTTCAAAGAAATTGAACAAATATTGATGAAATTCATATGGAACCACAAAAAACCTCAAATAGCCAAAGCTCTCCTGACTAAAAAGAAAGAAAATGGAGGGATTACACACTCAGATTTCAAACTATACTACAAAGCCATAATAATTAAAACAGTATGGTACTGGAACCAAAACAGATGCACAGACCAATGGAATTGAATAGAAAACCACCACATTATTCTTAATGTACACTAAAAATCAGGAAGTCATGCTCTTTTTATTCCAACAGTGTCCCTTAACTATTTGTTTTCAAGGGATTATCATCATAAACTTGTTTTCATTTATTTACTCATTCACTTCACAATTTTATAATGCTATACTGTGTGTAGTAGGTGCTGGCCATACAGTGTTAAACACAGCCTTTAAAGTCTCTTTCCTCATGGACAATAAAGTGAAGCTACTCAAACAATTTGACAGAAACACAGTAGTGTCTTTTTGCACTATTTTCCTTGATAAAGGGAGTAATGTGCTGCATTATTTCTTTGAGGGTAGTATCCCTTCCCTAGATTTTCAAGAGATAATTTGTAGCTTTTTACTAGAAAAAAGGTTTTGATTTATAGTAATTCCCACTGATTATATTTTTCTTTGTTTTGTCTTTTTTTTTTAATAACCACCTAGAACTTCTCTTTCTTGGTAGCAGAGACACTACATGAGTCACCATGGTAACAGTGCATTTTGGGTGATAACAAAAGTAAATATGTATGTACTATGCAGCACATCAGTTGTTAATTACTGGTGGAGGTCTGAAAATTGTGTACAGCAGGCTTTTGCTTTGAAAATGGTCCGGATTTTTTTGTTTTTCAGTCTATTTTGTTAATTGAATAGTTGTCGTTTATTAATTAGAGTCCAGAATGACACTTTTTAATCACCATTTAATAAGGGTCAGAGGGAGAATAAAATTGTGTCCTTTAAAGACAAAACTGCTCTAATGAATCTAATAGATGCTGCTAAATTAGGCATGCTTAATAGATCAAAATGAGATACAGTTTTAAGTCATGTGCTCAAAAGAGGCTTTTCATAGATCTCTTACATTCCAGGATGCAAATCAAAAAAGCAGTTATATTTATTGAATAATATCATCCTATGTCAGGAAAATAGAGAATATGAGAGCAAAAAGGATCCCAGAAAACCATCCAGATCCAAGTAACACATTGAATTAGGGACAAAGCCCTGTTTTGTGCTAATTTCTTCTAAGTCCATTATTTCTTCCATGAAACTTGGAAGGGCCCTTTTAGGAAACAGCATAATAACTAGGGGTTCCAGTGGGAGACTAATCCATTTCTTAACCTGTAGCCATTCCTGCCACCTCTTTACTTGTTATCTCTGATATTTCAACATGCTTCAGAGTCCTAAGCCTTCTTTCTTGACTCCCCCGTCTTTCTTGACATTTCTAGCATGAAATGTCTGGGTCTCAAAGCATGAGATAAAGGGCATAGTCCAAGTTGTTTGTTTTGGCTTCCAAGGCCTTTTCTGTAGTGTACCCAACCCTGCTCCCTAAGATAATCGCCCCATCTCTCCATATAGCTCTCTGCTGCAGGGCTACCAATCACATTCCTGCCACTTGAGCACTCCATTTCTTTCTCATGTTTCTGTGATTTTTTTTAAGATTTATTTTTATTTATGCATACAAGAACTGGGGTCTAGGCCAGAGGTGCAGGGGGTGAGATGATTCACCAGAGAGTGGGGAGTACAACAATCTACTGAACTACACTGCTGAGGGGAGCATTGGTTGAGACAGGAGAGGTCTTCTGCTCCAGCTGCTTGGCCAGGAATCAAACTCGTGCTGCAGCGGCTAGAGATAGCTTGATAGCCCTGAGACTTTAATCACAGAGCCACCAGGGAGGCCCTTGTTTCTGTAATTTTGCTTAATCAGTTCTTTCTTTCTTTGATGCATATTTCTTTTACCACCCTAGAAAAACTATGCACTCTTTGGCACACTGTGCCGGGAACACTTTCTCCGAGGTACGGTCTCCTGAATTAATCCCTAGTGTCAGCATGGGTAGCTGTTTTCATTTTTCAGATCATATGTCACTTTGCATACATACTTCTTAAGTTTTCACTGTGTTGCAACTATGGGCTTACAACTCCATCACTCCCTCCTGACTATGTTTCAAAATAAATCCCGTGTCTTACTCACCTTTATGTATTCAGAGAAAAGCACTGAAAATGTAAAAAATGATAATAAATGACTAAATGCAGAGCCAAACCTTCTGAGGTGTAGAATAATAGTCCCTGACACCTACCAAGCAGAAATTTGTCCATAAAAATAAGCATTGTTTTACTCTCCCCTTGCAGAAGACCTCAAGAGAGTATGTTAATGGGTAGGAAACAAATGTTGCTTTTCCTCTCTCCTTATCAACTGGTTGTTTGTCATGATCTGTTTTCCCAAGGTCAGAGTTACTTAAATCTGTATAAAATACATATTAGAATGACTGACTTTGTTTTTTATATGCCTTGCATTATTAGACAACTGCATTGGCCAAGCCATTTTATGCACAAAACTGATACTTTACTCTCTGTATTGTAATTCCAAATTCTGCCATCTGAAAACAGTGATTTTAAATTTCCTCTCTCTTCCACACAAGGACCTTTAAGTCTTTGTTCATATTTATCATATCTGTTGTCCAGATTGAACTCTTCTCTCCCTCGGCTTGTTATCATTCAACATAATATCCACTTCCTTTACCATCTGACTGTAATACCTGTAAGCAGTACTCTTTGGCAGTGTCTCTAGCAATCAATTTTAACTACAATGGAAAATTCTGTAAACATTGTTTTTAATAAAGAGAGGCAGAAATGTAATATCATGTTTGATGACAATAGCAACATCATTACATAATATTGCTTTTTCCCCTTGTGTGATCTAGGACCTGTGCTCATCGCTTTACATATTTTATCTCATTTAAACCTCTCCCCCTCCAAAAAAAAAAAAAAAGAAAGAAAGAAAAGCATCAGTGTGAAGAAATATGATCTCCCTAATGTAACCAATTAGAAAACTGAGCCTAACAGTAAACTATCTTGACAAAGGTTTTAATTTGCTGAAGTTTCTAAGTCTATATGTTGTTTTCATGGAAATCAAAAGCAACTCCTAGACCTTCTTTATGCTATTTTATTTTTTAAAATGTACCAAAGCAAAGTCCAATACTATATTAAGACAATATATATGATTTCATTGTATAGATTTGGATGACCCATTGGAATCAAACAAGGACATCAATATATAGGAATACAGGGAGAACAAATATTATAAATGCCTAGAAGTATGAATCCTGTTTCCTGATGCCTTCTTGACTAACTGAGGTCTAGTTCAATACAGTTGGTATATTGTTGTCTTCTGTGGCAAAGGCTATTTCAGAAGGCATATTGAAAAAATTATCATTTTGATTGTACTGCAGAATACATTTTCATCTGCACTATGCTATGTTGCGGTGAAGACTAACCTATGAAACCTACTCTTGGAAGTCTGATTATTGTTTCAGATGAAATCGCTGAAAGATAATTTTGCAAACTGTAACTGCCCTGGAGTTTTAAAAGTTTTGAATCAACTTTGCCTTCTGAAATATTTCATACCCAGAGGCAAGGAAATGATGCCTCTTAAACATTTATCCTTTGCCAGACACAACCACTGTCTTCATGTCATAATAATAAAACAGTGAACTTTTTATTCTCATACTGAAAAGTTATTTTCTTTTGAAACCCAATCTTCCTATTGGCAAGAGAAGTGACTGAAGTCAAAATAATTAAAAAAAATAATAATGTAAAAATGATCAGAAAGGAGATTGAATGTGTTGAATGTGCAGGTAATTGTGTGAAGGGTAAAGCAAGGCAGGGATATAGAATTGCTGCTTTCCAATAGAAACAGTTTAGTATGTTGTAGATGATGGGTGAATTAGTAAAAGGAGAAAATAAGACAAAGATAGAAGGGTATAAAATAAACTGAGTTGTTTCTATTATTCTTCTTAAAACTAAAGGACAAAAATTTACACATGTGTACTTGTACAATGGTATAGTTCAGATTTTACATTCCATTTCACAGATTTCACAAAGGTTTCTCATGTACTTTCTAGAGTGTATGTTAAGCCCATATGTGCTTCAAGCATTCTTTGCAGAAAACTGTGAATATGATATTTCTCATCCATATTTTACCCATAAAGAAATTAATCAAAAAGGTTTCTGTGTCTGAGGTGATCTAATCAACACTGTTGGCAATTTAAATTTTAGTGTGTCAGATGTAACTGCATACCACCCCATAGATAGTCTTTGTATTTTTAATTTTGTAGGTATGTTGCAATTGTGATGTGAGAAAAATAATTGATAGAGATAATTCACTCTTTTTTTTCATATTTTACCCTTTTAAAAATCAACATAAGGTGGAGCCATTTTAACAGCAAAAGTATGCAAAAGCATTAACTTTAAAACAAAAGCCGTTATTTAAGTTGAATAAAGGTATGTATTCATTACTGCATCGTTGTAGACAACTACTGTATCCCGCTTCAGATCTCCTTGGCCGCACCTCTCACTCCAGCCCCCAGCACAGTGGCAACTGCTCTGCTGGAGGAGACAGCACCGCCTCCCTGGGCTCTTTGCCCTCTTCTCTTGTGTCCTGCTGCAGGATTTCTCTAACACCAAGGCACAGAGGTCAGTACTAATTCACTCAGTACTCAGGGCTGCACAACCCAGAATCTCACTGGTTTTGAGTAAGACCTGGAGTGAGAAAGAGCTCTCCCGCAGTCCAGGTGGTGGACAAAGTGTGCTGCCACAGGACCCAGCAATTCAATAGTGCTGCAGTCACCCGGACTTAACTATTGTGCAGAGGCCTCCAGTGGGGAGTCTCAGCTAAGATTTTAGGTCCTAGGGCAAAGACATGCCTGCTGCAGCAGAGAACTTGGAGTCCTAAAAGAAGTTCCCACCTTGCTACTACAGGTTCTCTCTCTGAAAGCCTGAAGACCTATATATGGGGGATATCAACTGTCCATATTGCCAGAACTTTCCTTCATGACATATCATGAGGTCAGACTAGTACAGCACCAATGAACCGGTATAGTCAGTGAAAATATTATCTTTAGGATGGAGCCAAGCTGGTTTTGAGGGGCACATGCAAATTACATGCACCTGTAGCCCAGTCTTCTGCATCACCTACATGTGTCTTACCATGTGTATCTACCAGCCTAAGCACTTCCTTAACAAACACATTGTTGTTGTTGTTGTTTTATGAGCAATTGATGAAGGAGAAAATTCCCGGGCCTGGTTCACAAATGGGTGTGTGGTAAGTTGGCACAAGCCCCAAGTGAACAGATGCCCTACCAACAACCAACTGGGATATTTCCAAAGGTTAGTGGTAAAAATTCTAGTGAGGGGAGCCTCATACAGTATGCCTACTCATCAGCTGTATGTGAAGGAGTTCAGTGGTCTGAGGTGAGGATTTACAGGTACCGTGAGAGAATGCTCGATAAAAAACCCAGAAGTAGCAAGACTGAAAGGGTAGGACAAGAAAATCTGGGAAAGAAGCATGTGACCAGTCTAAGAGGAGGCTACCAAAGATGTGAAAATGTTCTTTTCTCACATCAATGCCTACCAAAAGCATCCATTCCCAAATCTGAAGACTCCCTGATCTGTTTTCATGATACTTTATACAACATTTCCTTAGACTCAGGGACCAATTTCGTGACAGCAAACACACAAAAGAGTTGTAAACAGGGCCTCCCTGGTGGCGCAGTGGTTAAGTGCTGCGCTGTGGAGCTGTCGGCAGCGGCAACGCGAGTTCGACGCCCAGCCGGGGAGAATTCCACATGGCGCGGCAGACCTCTCCTGCCTCGCCCGCTGCTCCCCTCAGCGGTGTATTTCTGATCTGCCTGTTCTGCTCCCCACTCTGTCTCTGGTGAACCCTCTCGCCGCCCCACACCTCTGGCCTGTACCCCAGCTTGTATGTATAAATAAAAAAAATAAATCTTTAAAAAAAAAGTTGTAAACATTAAACAAGAGTTGTTACTGTAACCCACTTGTGTTATCATATACCTTCTTACTTAAATGTAAATAACCACATGGAACAATGGTCTACTCGGTGGAAACACCAGCTCAGAGATTTGTCACTGAAGGTTAGAGCTGCTACACTCCAATATGTGAGATATTTGCTAAACCAACAGCTCTTATATGGTGGTATGTCCACAAAGCAAGAATACATAGATCGGGAGCCAGATTGTAGAATCGGAAACAATTATTTTTACTTTCATTACAATTTATCTAATTTTATGGATTGATCTTATTGGGGGAAATATGTAAATATGTCTTCCATCCCCACGACCTTAGGAAAACCTATAAGCATGATTTCTAGTCTGTTTCAGGGAGAAGTGATCACTTGCACCAAAGGAAATGATATGTTTTATCCTGAATTTGAAGCTATTACTGTCACCTCTTTACCTGGAATTCTGCCAATTCTCAACAGACAAAAAAGAGTTACTATCTTGGCAGAGGTAATTGCCCCTGAGTAGGATAAACCCTAATCACGTCACTGGGTTGTCTTCTGTGCTATTGTTCCTATTAATATTGATAAAAAGGAAAATTATATTAACCACAGCTCAGCAATTCAAGACAGTCAAGGGCTCAGACTCCTCCTTGGGGATAAAGAGGCTGAATCATCCAGTCCTAGGCAAGCGTCCTAGAGTAGCAGACATGCTGGCCAAAGGTGAGGAGACTATAGCAAGTGCTGGAGTAGGCAGTTGATGAATTTCTATCTCTGTCTCTGTATCAAGCATAGCAGTGTTATTGGTAAATTATTCTACTAAACATCCATAACCAGTCTTTACAGAGCGGATACTCTAGCAGGTGCTTTCTGAGAGAGAACTTATGAATGATGCAGGTCAATCTAAACTGTACTGGACAGGGCCTCCCCAGTGGCGCAGTGGTTAAGCGCTGCACTGTGGAGCTATTGGCAGCAGCGATGCGAGTTCGACGCCCAGCCGGGGAGAATCCCACATGGCGCGGCAGACCTCTCCTGCCTCGCCCACTGCTCCCCTCAGCAGTGTATTTCTGATCTGCCTGTTCTGCTCCCCACTCTGTCTCTGGTGAAGCCTCTCACCACTCCACACCTCTGGCCTATACCCCAGCTGTATGTATAAATAAATAAATCTTTAAAAATAAATACATAAATAAACTGTACTGGACACTTTTTACTCTAGTTACTGTTGGGGCAACCATTGGATGTGCATTTCATCGGTTACACCTAGGTGCACCTTCATTAGACCAGTGCCTTGGGTTTTTTTCTTCCTACCCAAGGTCTACTTTGATACCACCATATAAGATGCTCAAGGGAACTCTCAAGATGGTCTTGCAGCTCCCACCTTGAAGTATATGGGAGTTATGGTCTGGGCATTCCGTTGACTACTACAGGATAGAACTTGATGGATTAATCCCTTCTAATGCCAGGCAGACAGTCTTGTGAGCAGTTGCTCCAGTCTCCCAAGAAGTTGAGGCCAGGCATTAATGATATAGCGTAATGACCACTAATGAATCTGATATTTGTTTTTCTTCTTTATTAGTTGTATTTCTAGGGTACTCTCTCGTACTCTGGAAATAATTCCCCGCAAAACTACCAGTCTTTGAGTTTTTTGTATCATTTCTGGTTTCAGGGTACTTAGTATCAAACACAAAGGTATACCTTTTTAAATATTTATTTATTTATTTTATTTATACATACAAGTTGGGGTACAGGCCAGAGGCATGGGGCGGCGAGAGGGTTCAACAGAGACAGAGCGGGGAGCAGAACAGGCAGATCAGAAATACACTGCTGAGGGGAGCAGCGGGCGAGGCAGGAGAGGTCTGCCACACCATGTGGGATTCTCCTCGGCTGGGCGTCGCCGCTGCCGACAGCTCCACAGCGCAGCGCTTAACCGCTGCGCCACCGGGGAGGCCCAGGTATACCTTTTTAAAAGCATATTCATGTATATATTTATGTTTTATTTTCATTTTTCTACCATCAGTGAAAATTTCATCATAGACTCCGTATCCAAAGGCTAGATGAAGGTAGTTTCATGAGGACTTAGCATTTGATATGGTTTTAGGATATGTGTGACTTTCAAGAGTTTTGCAGTTCTGCTCTCTTATGAGTCAAACATAGCACCTTCTGGAACAGTTATTTCCCTGCCTTGCCTTGTTGTGCACAATAGTCTGTGGCTAATAAATACTAGGCTTTGAGAAAAATCTTTTATTGTGGATCCAAGAAGACTGTGTGGACCCAGTGACTAAAAGAATTTGATCAGAATCTAGTTCACTAACTTGTGATCCTAGCATGTACTTGAAGAGCGTATAATCCGTCTCTCTTCATATTACAATGCTTTGAGTTAGCTACTGTAATTAGAATATTATACAGAAGCCATACCTTCACTTACAGAGCTTGAACTCAGCCCTTTGACATCCAGGGACTACATTTGTTTTAATAGAATGTGCTCCATCACTACACCACTTTCTATTACTAGGGCAGTGTCTAGCTATGAGGCATATTCAGAGATGTAGAGAAGGTCGGAGTCATGCCTGAAGGGTGTAAAAAACTGCTCGTGAATCAGAAAAATTACATCACATTTCATTTGAATACCTGCAGGTCGATATTTTATAGAGTATATAAAATGGCAATAAAAGATAATGGAGAAAATAAAAATAATTCATTTTCTCAGAGGCATTGATCATCAGGAGAGGTATATTTTCTTTCCCTCTTTGGTAGCAAATGGGGAATTTGTTCAATATTCTTAATTTACATAAAATATACAATGCAGTGCGACACTTTAAGTGTTCCTTGCATTTAGTTCATGGGTATAAAATCGTTTCCAGAAAGGAGAAAGTTCTCTATGTGTTTTATTTACGTTTTTCCAAGTCCGACTTTGAAACCATTAAATGAATAATTCATCAGGCTTGATGTTTAACGACTTCGTACAGGGCTTTTTATTTCAACTTCTCACTTGGTGCACACATTTACCATAGACTTGTCAACAGTCACTTGTGGATTCACCTCCTTTCCCTCATAAAACAAGAGATGAAGCTCAGAAGAGTTTTCCCTCATTACCCACAAGTGTTAGCCATTTTATGTCATACTGAATGGACAACTAGTCACGTTTGCCACCTTCCTTTAATATTTACAGTGGAAGTCAATTAGGTTTCAGTCACAATGATACAGCTCTTGTAATCCACACAGAGGCAGCTCAATGGAGTGGAACAGCACAGGCAGAAGAGCAGGAATGCTTAAATAATGAGGTAAAGGGGGAAATACTATAGAAGTATAGGAATGTTTTTAAAAATGATGGCTTAGTGCTGGTATTACATTTAAATTGGGGGTGACTCTAAGTTGCCGAATAATAATCCAGTTAGACTGGACTTCAGAGACCTTTCAAAGAGATAGCACTTGAGGGCTCTTTCCCATGATGTTTCAGAACTTCAGATTTATATCTGATATAGTCACATAAAATATAGTACATCTAGGTTGTATGTAATCATACCAAATTGCAACACCAGAAGTGGTGTGAACACCTTCTTCCCACCTTTGTTATCCGTTCTTCACTTACTGGCTGTGGAACTTTAGGAAAGTGTGTTGATGTCTCTGGTTCTTTCTGAAGAACGATGCATTGGGTTGCTGTGTAAAAAGAATTATGTATACATGCAAAGTGCATATTATATTTCTGGCACATAGTATATACTCAAAAATAATAGTTACTTGTATTTAACTGCTGTCTATCCTTTTATCAATCAGATTTAAGGTAGGAAACAAATAATTGCAGAAAGAATTTGGGAAACACTGAATTAGCCCTACTTTTCATTCTATTTAACAACCACGAGAACCTGTCCACTTGTTGGCCGTATACTCTATCAGAGCTTCTGATAATGGAGTTTTTAAGGAAAGGTGCTTGTTACAACTCTAGTGTCATCTCAGTTCTACATAGAACTTGTCTGTGGTACTTGTTAAAACAGAAATGTCCAAAGTCCCTCTGCAGATACTGTGTTCAAGTGCATTTTAGGAAGAGACAGAAGCATCTGATTTTTCACATAGGGTTTAGAGTAATTTTGACCTGTACCCTGAAGTGAGAGCAACAGATAGTAATAACAAGTATTAGTATAGAAATAGATAATATTTATTGCATACGAAGTGCTGAAGTTTATGCAAAGTATTATACCTACATTTTCTCACTGAACCTTTAAATATTGCTGGTCAGATTATATCCATCACTTTATAAGTGAGGAAACTGAGGCTCAGAGAGGTGAAATAGCTTGCTTAAAGCATTAAAGCAATGGATGACTCACATGGTATTCAAACTTAAGTCCACCAAGTGCATAGATGGTAGCTGTTCCCAGGGAATGTTTCATTCCCCTTGTTCCATGCTTGGGTTTCCCCTAATACAGTTTGTTTGTAAATTCACCAGGCTTCAGGCTTCAACAGTGGGAATTAATACTGTAATTTTGTGCATGAGCTCTGACAGGTTTAAACACACACACACACACACACACACACACACACACACACACCCCTTTTCACATCTAATATGTGTTCTGTGTAATATGAATGACTGCCCCTCATCCAAAAAAAGGCAAACTTGAGCAAATCTGCAGAGAATCCTAGCTATCATGTCTGAATCCTTAAATCTCTAATTCCCAAGTGATTTTTAAACATATTTTTAAAACCTCAAACCTATTAGGGCCTCCCTCCTGGCGCAGCAGTTAAGAGCTGTGCTGTGGAGCTGTTGGCAGCGGTGACGCGAGTTCAAGGCCCGACCGGGGAGATTCCCACATGGCGTGGCAGACCTTTTCTGCCTCGCCCCCTGCTCCCCTCAACAGTGTATTTCTGTCCATCTGCCTGTTCTGCTTCCCACTCTGTCTCTGGTGGACCCTCTCACCACTTCACACCTCTGGCCTGTACCCCAGCTTGTATGCATAAATAAATAAATCTTAAAAAAAAAGAAAAATTGATAAAATACATCGAATTTAACACATTGTTTGCGGATAGTTTTTATCGCGCACTAACAGGTGGCGCGGGCCATTTTTGCTAAATTTTTAAGTATAAAAAAAGTATAAAAATAAACATATTTATACGTTACCTGCATTCTACCGCTAGTCTATAAAAAACGTATTAATACGTGCCCCGCACTCTACTACCAGTCAATGTAAAATGTATAAATACGTTTCCCTCATACAATGTGTTAAGTACTATTAAAAAAAAAACACCTTAAATATATTAGTCTCTCTTTTTGCAACACAAAATTCTTAATGTTTTATTAACTGCTGATTATTTTCTATGTTTCAAGATTCAGAACACTAATTACTTCCTTCAAATAGTCTTTCCTGAGCTCCGCAAACAGCAGAAGCATCGCAAGTTCTTGCTGTGTCCTGCGCACACCTCTAACTTTGTATTCATCACATCATAGCATAGCATCTTGATGAGATTTTTGAGCAGTTGACTCTTTGATATTTGCACATAAAAGTTTTTGAAGGACTGAAGGAAGGAGGAGATAGGGAGGAAGTAAAAGAACAGAAGTATGGTTCATGGACAACGTAATCTTTGTGGGAAAGATCTACAAGTCATAAACATGACAGTTCCTAGGCAACTTTGGGCACCAGGGCATAGAAAATTAAATATGCCAAATACTCCAAAGTTGTTTACATTAAGCATGGACAATGCTAGACTCCTTTTACCTTTCTAATTTTATTGTTACATGACTCCTTTGAATTACTCTTGCCCTCTCACTCCACACACTAGTACTAAAGTGCTGGGTGCTATGAGAGAGAATTGGGTGCCCAGGTGAATTAGAAAAAAATTCTCCTCTGAAGCCAACAGTTTTTGCAGAAGTGACTGTCTTAGAAACAGCTTAGCGTGACCTCGGATGGAAGGAAGTAGTAATATCGCATGAGTCATCTTGTTCAATTCCAGAATCATGGGTGCTCAGGCATGGAAGTGAATTGAGAAGGAGGCCTGCAGTTTTCTCTCGGGTTGGGAAGTAAGGGAGGATCCCGCTGTTGAAAGGACACAGACTTGGGATAAGATCCATTCAAAGTTAAATCTCAACTCCGCTTCCTTACAAGTTGTGTCATCTCTAGTAAACTCCCTAACATTTTTTAGCCACAGTTTGTACTGCCGCAAAATAAGGGCACTAAATCTTAGCCGAAAAGGCTTTTGTGAGGGCGGGGAACGATACTTGTGACATATTGGGCTAATAGACAATCAGTAAATTATATCCTTTTGAAAATCTTACATAATATTTTAAGTCAATATCAGATGATATTGAGTATCCACTGCCCCTCTAAAATTGTGTGTTGTGCCTGTGTGTGTGTGTGTGTGTGTTTATGAGAGAGAGAGAGAGAGAGAGAGAGAGAGAGAGAGAGAGAGAGAGAGAGTTGGTGTATAGGGTGCTTAAACCCATCTTGCGTTCATATTTAATGATAATTCACTTCATTTTCTCTGCTTAACTGTACACATTTTGAGTGTACATGTGTGCATTTGCACCTGTGTGTGTGTGTGAGATGTGTAAGCTAAATGAGATTGATGGAGAAGATGGATCCCTGAATTGTTGCTAATGGTCTAGACATTTCACTGTTTTGTCAACAAAGCCCTATTATTGAAAGCAATGTTTTCTCACTATGTCAATATCTCTGCCATGTTGTGTTGATATTAATGGAACTGCCAGGAAAGAGATTTAATTAATCAGTTCCCAGAATAACTACTGTCAGCATTTATTTCCCAACTGAAGGCACCAAGGCCACTGGGGAAGGGCTCTCAGCACATGTTCAGGCACCTCGGATATGTGGTGAGAACAATTTGTGTAAATCTCGCTGAGATGCTGAGGTGAAGCTTGGTCTCCCTGATCATTCAACACATTATGGTTTATTTCAAAAACAGTTATTTCAACTAATATATTATGTTTCACCTTTGAAATATATGTACTGCATAGTGTCAGTTGTGCTTTATAATGGATCAACAGATAATCACTTGAATCTAGTGCAAGTAGTGTTTTATAATATCCTATTTCTCCACCTAAAAAAAAAATGGTGTGGGCCTCCCTGGTGGCACAGCGGTTGAGCGCTGCACTGTGGAGCTGTCGGCAGCACACGTTGCGAGTTCGACGCCCAGCCAGGGATAGTCCCACATGGCACGGCAGACCTCTCCTGCCTCTCCCGCTGCTCCCCTCAGCAGTGTATTTCTGATCTGCCTGTTCTGCTCCCCACTCTGTCTCTGGCGAACCCTCTCGCCGCCCCACGCCTCTGGCCTGTACCCCAGCTTGTATGTATAAATAAATAAATCTTTAAAAAAAAAAAGGTGCTTGAATCCAGTGTATTTTACAATTTGAAGAATTCAAAGAGGGGGTGTGTTGGGAAGGGTGTTTATGGTCTGTGCTCCCTCTCGGTTTATTTTATCCTTCAAGGAAACTGAGTCCTTCCGTGGAGTCCTGGTTGGGGTACAGTCAGGTGCTATTCTTCCATCAGTTGTAGGATGACTAAAAACAAGAGCTTGCTCTTTGGATCAGGGAACTTTGTGCTGAATATCTTGACATGTTCACGTCTTGGTCTTCTGTTCCTAGTACAAATCAGGATGTGTGTGTGTGTGTGTGTGTGTGTGTGTGTGTGTGTGTGTGTGTGTGTCTTAATTTCCAAGATCACTGTGTTTTGGGAATAACTGAAAAGGATTTATGCAATACAGAGAATATATACAGAACTTTGAATCATGGAAATAATTAAAATGGATGAAATTAAGAGAAGGATCATTCCTATCCTGGAAAATGCTCCTTAATGTAGAAAAATAACACATTTTTTTAAAATATGGAATTAAAATGTGTATTTAAGGTATAGTTCTAAAATCTCTCTTCTTACGCTTATTTTTCATATTTGTATGTTTTATAAATTGGAAACCACTTTGCCATTGATCTAATTTTTATCTTTATTGCAATCTGAAGAGATGATTACTGGTTTCCTCATTCCACAACTATGGATCATAGATAGGTATTAAGTCGCTTGCAAATTTACATGGCTTGAACAGGACAGAAATGTAACCCAGAAATTCTTGATGGTAAATACAAGACTCTCATTTCAAACATCATGCTCTGCAACTGAGAGAATCTTGTGACATCCAATCCTCCTCCTCTCTAAGGTGCTCTGAAAATCAGTCTAATACAGTTAGATCTCTCTCATTATACATGAGTAATTTCATGGAAGGAAAATAAAAAATCTAGCTGCAAACAGGTGTATCTTACACTCTATGACCAGCCTTGTTTTCCTGTAATATAGTCTCATCAGGAAATGCAACACCTGCAATGCTATATTTACATACATAATTTTATTCTTGTTCAGTATGTATCAAATCCATCTACAGAACTCATCAATTTGCTAACTTAAATTATAGACTACTCTAGTCTTTGTTTTGTATAGAAGCATTTCTCTGCACATAACTATCTGTCAAAAGTTAATTTAGGGCCTAAATTCATTTTTAAAAGGCACAGCCAGCATATGATTTTGCTGAATATCTTTTTATGATGAATCTGGATGTACCATGTATGAATGATTTATAAATAAAAATAAGGTTGAATTACACAGAAACATGTCAATATGTGAACTAAATTACAACGAGGATACTTATTTTTATTGTTGGTACTTAAAGAATGTTTCATTTTTCAATTCTTTTTAATGGAATTTATTGTTCTTAAAGCTAGAAGTCACAAATCACTGGTATTTTGCAAGCAAGATGAATTTATTTAATATTTTACAGAAATTTTATAAAAGAGGGTAATTTTTTAAGCCACACTTTTTAATGATCAGTATCTCCTTTGGTCTCCTAATATTGTAATCATGAGAAATGTTGTTTCTAGGTATTAAAATACTTGGTGATTTTGAAATTACGTAGGAAGCAACGTAAAAATAAGTAATAATGAGTATTAATCATCATTCACAATATTTATTTTCACAGACCTATGTGTGCGCCCACTCACACACATATGTTGTGTATTTCTTGTAGTTTGCTAATTCATTTGACTGCTATTCTTGTGCATTAAAAAGGAAAACACTAAATGACCTTTAAAATGGTACCTTCTTCTTACCTTATTAGAACTACACTGAAGTATTTTTACCTGTTTATACAAGTAAGGGTAGAACCATAAGAAAGATTTTATATTTTGTAAAGATAGACATTTAACCTCGTTCATACATTTTCCATGAACACTGTTAGATAGCTAACATCTAAATTTCAGCTAATAAATCAACAATTGGATGAGAAAGAAATTGTAAATGCATTCATTCTAGGAAGACAGACATGGAAATTTTCTTCCTAAGTTCTGGGACAAGATTGCAATACTCACTTTTATTACTGCTTGTTCATAATCATACTAGAATTTCTAAACAGAGCACTTAGGCGACTAAAAGAAAAGAAAGGAGATTCAAATTGATTATGATGAAGTAAAAACACCCTACTCACAGATGACATGATCCTATATACAAAAAAAGCTGCTAATGCTAATAAAATGAACACCAACAATGAAAAATCCAAATAGGAGAACAAGAAAACAACCATGCTAACAATAGCACTCAAAATAATAAAATACATACAAATGAATTTAATCAAGGTGAAAGACTTTTACATTGAAAATTGTAAAACTTGACTGAAAAGGAACTACAAAGACCTAAATAAGTAGAATAGCGTGTGTTCATGAACTACAACAGTTAATATTCTTAAGCTGTTATACTACCCAAAATGATCTACAGATTATATGCAATCTCTATAAAATTCCAGTGTCCTTTTTTGAAGAAATGAAAAAACCTAATCTTTACAGTCATTGGGAATTACAAGAGACATTAAATCACCATGACAATATTGGGGGAAAATTTGAATTACTATCTTACTAATTTCAAATTTTTCTATATAGCTTCTGTTATCAAAGCAGTATAATATCAGCATTAACTACAGAGACATAGACCAATGGAATAGAAGTGAGTTTCCAGAAATAAACATATATTGCAAAGTAATATCTGCAAGTACCAAAACATTTCACAGGAAAAAAATCTTCTCAACAGATGTTGGAACAAATGACTATCACCTATGAAAGTACAATATAATATTGGACTCCAGTCTCATACTATATACAAAAATTAACTAAAAGTGAACCAAGAACCTAATTATAAGAGCTGAAACAATAAAATTCTTTTTTCGAAAAAAATTTATTTATGTATACAAGCTGGGGTACAGGCCAGAGACATGGGGCGGCGAGAGGGTTCACCAGAGACAGAGTGGGAAGCAGAACAGGCAGATCCATGGAAATGCACTGCTGAGGGGAGCAGTGGGCGAGGCAGGAGAGGTCTGCTGCGCCATGTAGGAATCTCCCTGGCCAGGCGTCGAACTCGCGTCGCCCCTGCTGACAGCTCCACAGCTCAACGCTTAACTGCTGTGCCACCAGGGAGGCCCCTGAAGCAGTAAAATTCTTAATAGAAGACACAGGATCATATCTTTATTATCTTGAATTTGTTGATGTATACTTCAGCATGAGAAACAAAGAAAACAGAACAATTGTGTCTTTTTAGGGAAGTAAAGCTAATCTGCCACACACCTTTTTGGCAAAGTTTCATTTCATGGGAGGAACTCTGAAAGTTGGATTATGGTTGATTGTGAAAAATACATTTATATGTAAACTTTTCTCTGTAAGGGTATCATCTTCACTTTGTTGGGAATATCTAATCTTATCTTTTTTTTTTTCAGTGAAGAAGGCAGAACTTAAATCTGCATAACTTTGTTTATTGTGCCTTCCTTATTTAACTCCCCATTCACCGTCCCCTTTATTCTCCCAACCTCCCTTGTCTTAGAGAAATTACTTAAGGTGGTTTCTGAAGCCATTTGGTATGTTACTGTTGCTGGGTCCCTCCCATGTATATAGAACTTATATGTCTTATTACTCAACATCTTTTCTACTTTTTTCCTCATTAATCTATCTGATGCTTGTTTGATTATTTGTTATCATTGAAGAATCGAGAGTGGTACAAGTTTATTCCTTTTACACCTGGATAAACCTTATCAAAACTAAAATCTCTTGAATATCAAACACTATCAAGAAAGTGAACGTACAACCTACAAAATATGAGAAAATATCTGCAAATCTTATATATGAAGAGTTTAATATGCAGAACATAGAATGAACACTAAAAGAGACAAAGAACCTGAAAAGACATTTTTCCAAAGTAGATACAAAAATGCCCAACAAACACGTTACATCCTCAATATCATTTGTCATCAGGGAAATGTAAATTGAAATAACAGTGATGCATTTAATTGAACATATTTGTCAGTTGTTGAAAATGAAAATGCTTCTCAGTTATTTTTTCTGACTAGAGGATTTTATGAAAAAAATTCACAGTAATTTTACAGTTCCCTGTATAAGATAAGCGGGTGTACTGATGCCTTATTGCCAAGTCATTATCTTCTTTCCTTTCTTCTTCATTACCCAAGCTATGAGTTAAGTATAAGAAGCATCATTTTAATCACTTTTATTGTCTTCTTTATTTCAGTAAGTCATACACACACAGAAATATTTTATGAAAATTTTCATGATTCTCACTAATCTATAACAGGAAGAGTCCATAGAGCTATAAAAAAAAATAATACCTAATTAGGACTTCTGGGTTCATCCAGACAGAGTCAACCTGATCTGGTTAAGTAGTACCAGTCAGTCTCGGGGCTTTTAAAGCCATGTTGTTTATTTCCCAGCCTTATGTCCCAGATGTTCTCTTAGGGAACATTATTCTCTTAGGCAACAGTATTTAACATAATGCTTGTAACATTGTATGAACATAATGTTTGCCAATTCCTGGAAGCAGTTTTGTGAATTCTGCCAGTTGTGTTTCATTCATTAGGCCCTATTTGTGTCTTTTTTTTGTTTAACATTGCACATTTTTTTAAAAATATTTATTTATTTATGCATACATCTGGGGTACAGGCCAGAGGCGTGGGGCAGTGGGAGGGTTCACCAGAGACAGAGTGAGGAGCAGAACAGGCAGATCAGTGGAAATACACTGCTGAGGGGATCAGTGGGCGAGGCAAGAGAGGTCTGCTGCGCCATGTGGGAATCTCCCTGGCCAGGCGTTGAACTCAGGTTTCTGCTGCTAACAGCGCCACAGTGCAGCACTTAACCGCTCCACCCCCAGGGAGGCCCTAACATTGCACATTTTAAATAAGCCATGACTTCAGGAACACTCTGCTTCCTACTTTTATATAACAAGAATTTTTCACATTATTTACATTTTACTTAAGCTTTAAAGTACTTCTATTGTACATATGTGTGTGTGTTTGATTGTATTGCATGTACATATATTCATAGTTATGTTAATTAATATATATATGAATACACATCTTTTTCAAGTCTGGAGTATTTTCAGCCTCTAGAAAAGAGTACTATGGACGTCCATGTACTCATGCAGGTTAAATGATTTCATAAATGATAGCATTTCACCTATTTGTTTCACTATTTAAAAAATAATGTGCTACAAATAGAATTTAACACCCCCATGTCCATCTCATTTTCCCTTTAAATATAGTTTAAAACATTTAATATTAGTGTATGTAGTGAATATTAAGAAATGGCTGTGTATACTTCCGTTCATGTCTTAATGCTTTAAGTATCTGTGTGATTTTTGTATTTGTGTATCTTCATCTGTAAGGTCTGAACAATATGTTACTATATATTTTCTTAATTTATATAATTGACATGTTATAGAGCCTATTTTAATTAGTACTTCAGTGTTTTACTCAATTTTATGTTTTAACGACTCAACCAAATTTATAATACTTGGAACTAATGCATGAATCATTGCCGTATTACACTGTATTGCATAAATATGCTTCAACTTATTTATTTCTCCTATTTATGAATTACGTGTTCATTACTGTGAGCTACCAGTAATGCTTCAGAAGAAGATGGATTTTACCCTAACAACCACTTGATGACTTATTGATTCAGTATCCTGGGAATGGAATCTATCTCCATTGTAAGAAAACAAGAGTATTATCTCGTTGCTCTACTTGAAATTCCGATTAATATCATCTGTATTTTGAAAGCTGCAAAAACCTATAACCTAAGTAACTACCTTTCTAGACAATCAAGTGTATTGTTACTATAAAATAGCAAATCAATCAGCTTTGTCTGCATCCCAAAAAGTGCCCGGCAGCGTGTTAGAAAGTAGGAACACGGTGTGAACAGGAAAGTAAAAAAGGGTCATCTCCATTTCCCAGGGACTCATTCTCTGCTTGTGAGGGCTAATTGTAACAATGAAAACAGGAAAGAATAAAGTATAAGTGCAAAAGAATGTGGAACTGGCATAATTAGCACCTGATGGAGTAGTTTGAAGAAGGATTTATAGAAAAAGTCTTTTCATGCATTTTGTAAGGATCTGGAAACTAACTCATAGCACTCACTCATTGAGAGGCACTGGCAATAAAGTTGAAGCAGAAGGGATTAGGAGTAGGAAAATCTCACAGAAAGAACAGATGCATATTTGGATCTTCCTGAGAATAATCTCACTATACGTATTTTATCCTAAATGGTTCCTTCACTCAAAGGACCTTGAATGAGTTCTTGGCAAACTGAATCACTTACCACCTCTTTCCACAGACAGATTCAGAGGATCTGGAGAGTTATGGATATCCCATAAATGTTGAGGAATGAATAAATAAAGGATGAAACACCAGCATTACAAAATGGAAATAAATTAGAAGGAAAAAAACAAGGTAATGGAAAAAACCTTGAGAGCATTGCTTTTGCAAAGGCCATTTCCATCTCCTATTTAATTCATATAACTGCAGACATAGCTGTTTTTGCAAAAGGTTGATTAATCCTGATGAACCAAGAACAACGTTTTCTTGTGGATAATGTTTAAGATGATCAACAAAAGAGACCCCAAAATGAATATCAAAAATTTAAGAGCCTTTCAGGGCCTCCCTAGTGGCGCAGCGGTTAAGCGCTGCACTGTGGAGCTGTCGGCAGCAGCCACGCGAGTTCGACGCCCGGCCAGGGAGAATCCCACATGGTGTGGCAGACCTCTCCTGCCTCGCCCACTGCTCCCCTCAGCAGTGTATTTCTTTTTTTTTTTTTGTAAGTTTATCTTTTTATTTTTTTTTCCATTTTTTTTATTGTTATTTATGTCTTTTACATTTTGTATTCCCCTTGGGTAGCCCACCACCAATTCACCTGTGATCCATCTCCATGGTCTGTTCTGCTACCCGCTCTGTCTCTGGTGAACCCTCTCGCCGCCCCATGCCTCTGGCCTGTACCCCAGCTTCTATGTATAAATAAATAAATCTTTAAAAAAAATTAAGAGCCTTTCAAATCTGGCTTTAGTACAAAGAAAGATTGAAGAAAATCAGGGCAAAAAAAATTGCCTGCCCATTTATAAACCTTGCAGCATGAATATAAAACCAACTGATACATACAATTGTCTCAAAAGGAAAAACAACTGACAATAATTACAATTTTGACTGGCATGTTTTAAAAGCGTAGAGAGTATCTGTGACTTTCAGCAAATAAAGCATAAAACCAGCATTCATGGATATGCACTTATTACTATAATTGCAGAAGGTGTTTTCTACTACATAAATAATCTCAAATGACTGACTTTACCTATACTTCAAATCCGAACCTATTTTCTAGGTGTTTGACATTGTTCATGATTTGATCACAACCAGCCTTTCTGACTTTGTTTTGAGCATGATTCTTCCATCTACTTTATTTCACAAAAAAACATCTGACTACTCACTGTTTAATGCACCTTCAAACCTTGTTGTATATACCAATATTGTTTTCAACCTCCCCCCTTTCTCTTAACTGGCAAAACCGAGCTGCTTTGCACTGCACCAATAAAGTTACACCCTGCATGGAGTCTTCCTTAAATCCATTCTCACATGTTCACTGTAATTTAAATTAATTTCCCTCTTTCCTCTGTGCCTCTGTAGGATTTAACATGTATCACTAATGTTGAATTTTGTGCATTATCCTCATATCCAATAGGAAAAAAATATTTTCTTAAAGCTAGTCAGCACTGAATTATTAATATAAGCTAAATCATTATACTTAAAAAAAAGTTGAGGAAAATATAGACTTAGAGAAGACTTGCAAAAATAGTACAAATTCTCTGTAACCTTCACCCAGCTTACTGTAATGTTAATACTTTTAGTAACTATAGAGCACTTGCCAGAACTAACAGTGTAACCTTACACATCAGTATGTAATTGAAATAAAGTACTGACTTGGGTTTCACCAGATATTTTTTTCATTTAATTTATAAATTAATATATATTTTTAAATAAATATTTTATTTATTTTTGTTAGTCATATCTTTTACATTATTGTGTGTTCCCCAAAGGTTACCTACCACCTGTTCACCTGTGGAGCCATCACCATAGTCCCCCGTGCTCCCCTCTTCCCCTCTCTTGAGCCCTTACCCTCCCTTCCTTCCCTGCTGAATGTCACATTTTATTTGGCTCCCCTATATTCCTGTTATAAGTGAAACCATTCAATATTTTTCTCTTTCTTTCTGGCTTATTTCACTGATCATGATCCCTTCTAGATCCATCCATGTTGCTGAGAATAGCGTGTGTTTGTCTTTTTTGAATGCTGAATAGTATTCCATTGTGTATATATACCACATCTTCTTGATCCAGTCATCTATTTTTGGGCATCTGGGTTGTTTCCATACCCTAGCTATTGTAAACAGTGCTGCAATAAACATGCGGGTGCATGTATCCTTTTGGATTAGTGTTTTTGTGTTCTTTGGGTAGATTCCCAGAAGTGGTATTGCCAGGTCATATGGAAGCTCCATTTCTAGGAATTTGAGGAGACGCCACACAGTTTTCCATAGTGGTTGGATCAATTTGCATTCCCATCAACAGTATAGGAGAGTTCCTTTTTCACCATATCCTCACCAACATTGGTTGTTACCTGTTTTTTTTAATGTGTGCCATTCTCACTGGCGTGAGATGGTATCTCATTATGGTTTTATTTGCATTTCCCTGATTATAAGTGATGTTGAACATTTTTTCATATACCTGTTGGTCATTTGCTTTTCTTCTTTGGAGAAGTGTCTTTTTAGCTCTTCTGCCCATTTTTGCACTGGATTGTTGACTTTGTTTTTGTTGAGTTGTGTGAGCTCTTTGTAGATTTTTGTTATCAGTCCTTTATCGGTTGTATTGTGTGCAAAGATCTTCTCCCAGTTAGTAGGGTGTCTGTTTGTTTTGATTATTGTGTCTTTTGCTGTACAGAAACTTTTTTAGTTTGATGTAGTCCCAGCTGTTTATCTTTTCTTTTACTTCCTTCACTATGAGGGAAGTGCTTTTAAAGATTTTGCTGAGATGTATGTCATGTAGAGTTTTGCCTATATTTTCTTCTATAAACTTTATGGTTTGAGGTCTTACTCCAGGTCTTTTATCCATTTTGAGTTGGTTTTTGTGCATGCTGTGAGGTAGTATACTGACTTCATTTTTTTTGCATGTAGAAGTCCAGTTCTCCCAACACCATTTATTTAACAAGCTAACCTTGTTCCATTGCATATTCTTTGCTCCTTTGTTGAAGATTAATTTTCCATAAATATGTGGATTTATTTCTGGGTTTTCTATTTGATTCCATTGGTCTGTGTGTCTGTTTTTGCTCCAGTACCATGCTGTTTTAATTATTATGGCTTTATAGTATAGTTTGAAATCAGGGAGTGTAATCCCTCCATTCATATTCTTTTTAGTCAGGAGAACTTTAGCTATTCGAGATTTTTTGTGGCTCCATATGAATTTCATCAGTATCTGTTCTATTTATTTGAAGAATGCCGTTGAGGTTTTTATCGGAATCACATTGAATCTGTAGCTTGCATGGCAGGATGGCCATTTTGATGATGTTGATTCTTCCAATCCATGAGCAGGGGATGTCTTTCCATTTTTTTGTGTCATCCTCTATTTCTTTGAACAGTGTCTTGTAGTTTTCTTTGTATAAGACCTTTACCTCTTTTATTAGGTTTATTCCCAGGTACTTGATTTTTTTGGTTTCAGATTTGAAGGGGATAATTCTTTTAATTTCTTCTTCTTCAGACTGAGTGTTTGCATATAGAAAGGCTACTGATTTTTATGCATTGATTTTGTATCCTGCTACGTTACTGAATTGGTCAATAGTTTTGAGTAGTTTTTCTATGGAGTTTTTAGGATTCTCTATGTATATAATCATATCGTCTGCAAATAGTGACAGTTTAATTTCTTCCTTCCCTATTTGGATTCCTTGTATGTCTTTCTCTTGTCTCATTGCTCTCGCTAGGACTTCAAGTGTTATATTGAAAAGCAATGATGAGAGTGGACATCCTTGTCTTGTTCCTGATTTTAGGGGAAAGGCTTTCAGCTTCTCACCATTGAGGATAAAATTGGCTGTGGGTTTGTCATATATGGCTTTTATTATGTTAAGGAATGTTCCTTCTATCCCAAGGATTTCAAGGGCCTTTATCATAAATGGGTGTTGCACTTTGTCGAATGCTTTCTCAGCATCTATTGATATGATCATATGGTTTTTATTTTTCTTTTTGTTGATGTGTTGATTAGATTGTTTCTTTGAGTTGTTTCTTGTTTCTTGATGTGAGCCTGTATTGCTATGTATTTCTCTCTTAATATTGCTTTTGCTGTGTCCCAAACGGTCTGAGGAGTTTCTTTGGTCTTCTTTGTCATTCATTTCTAAGTATTTTTTTAATTTCTTCTTTGATCTCCTCATTAGTCCAGTGGTCTTCGAGCAGTGTGGGTTTCAATCTCCATGATGTAAAAGGTTCCTTTTTTTCTTTTCATGATTCATTTCTAGTTTGATGGCTTTATTATCGGAGAAGATAGTAGGTATGATTTTGATCTTTGTGAATCTGTTGAGGTTTGTTCTGTGACCTAGTATGTGATCAATCCTGGAGTATGATCCATGTCCACTTGAGAAGAATATTCAGATTTCGGGGGGTGCAGTGCCCTATAGATATCTGTTAAGCCCTTGTTGTCTAGGTCCTTATTTAGTGCTTTAATGTCCTTGCTTATTTGTTGTCTCGTTGATCTGTCCATTTGTGATCATGGAGTGTTGAAGTCTCCTACTATGTATGTATTTTCTTGAATGTCTGTTTTCAGAGATGATAATAATTGTCTTATATATTTTGGTGCTCCTTCATTTGGGGAGTATATGTTGATGAAGGTTATATCATCTTGCTGAATTGTCCCCTTTATTATGATGTAGTGACCATCTATGTCTCTTTTTACCTTTTTTAGTTTGAAGTCTATTTTATCTGATGTAAGTATAGCTGTCCCTGCCTTCTTTTTCGGTCCATTTGCTTGTAGGATTGTTTTCCAGCCTTTTACTTTCAGTCTGTGTTTATCTTTTGTGGCTAAATGTGTTTCCTGTAGACAGCAGAAGGTTGGGTCCTGTTTTTTGATCCATTTTGCTACTCTGTGCCTGTTTATTGATGAGTTGAGTCCATTTACATTTGGAGTTAATATTGATACATTTGCATCTATATTGGCCATTTTGTTTGTCTTTTTGTGGTTTTATTCCTTGTCGTATTCTGGTCTTTTTCATTCCCTTGTCGGTTTTGGTTTTAGGACTTCTTGTAGTATTGTTTGTAGTGGGGGTTTAGTCATGATGAATTTCTGGAGACTCTTTGTCTGGGAAGATCCTTATCCTTTCTTCATAGAGGAAAGGGAGCTTTGCAGGATAAAGTATTCTTGGTTGGAATTTATTGTCTTGGAGTTTGTTGAATATGTCTCTCCATTCTCTCCTTGCCCGTAGCGTTTCTTTGTAGAAGTCTGATGTCATCCTGATTGGTTTTCCTTTATAAGTTATTTGTTTCCTCCCCCTTGCCATCTTCAGTATTTTTTCCTTGTCCTGTATTTGTGTGAGTTTAACTATGATATGTCTAGGTGTAGGTCGTCTGGGATCATGGTGATTTGGAGATTTTCTTGCTTCTTGTATGCCGATTTTCATACTCAGGAAGTTTTATTCTATCACCTCCTTAAATAGTTTCTCTGCTCCTTGGTCCCTCTCCTCTCCTTCTGGGATTCCTATAACTCTTATGTTTCCCGTTTTCATGGTGTCAGATAGATCTTGAATTGTTTTTTCATTCTTTTCTCTTTGTGCTTCAATTTCCTTTTCCCTTTTGGATCTTTTAATATTTGCATCTTTGAGATCGCTAATGCGGTCTTCCATTTCATCAATTCTGCTTTTATTGCTGTTCCTGGAGATCTTTACTTCTTCCATTAAGCGCTTGTTCTCCTTCTTTAGGGTCTCAATTTCTTTCGTTGGATCCTTAATTGTTTTTTCCATTTCTTTCTTTTCCTTTATCATGATTTCCTTGATCATGATTCTAAATTCTTTATCTGTCAGAGAGAGAACTTCTTCCGTGTCATTGTGAATGAGTTTTGGTGCTTGATATTCTTTTTGTTCTTTATCCTTTCCCTGAGGGCTTGCTTGGTTGTTTATATTTTTCCTTGTCCATGTTTGTCTTCTGATTTGTTGTAAGTGTTGGGAGATTGTGGCACTGGTATTGGCAGGCATCTCTTTGGGTTCTCCTTCTTGGATGTCGCGGAGTGCTGATCTAACCCATTCTGGCCTGTTAGGCCAAACCCCTGGGGTTTCACCAGATTTTAACTAATCTGCAGTTTTCTGTTCCGTATAGTTAGGAACCCATGTTGCATTTAATTTTCATGTCTCTTTTATCTTCTCCAGTCTTGGCACTTTTTTTCTCTTTCATTGTATTCCATGATCTTGACACTTGATGCTTTATACTTGTTCATCAAACTCGGTTTTTCTGATATTTTCTCACGATTAGATTCAGTTTATACATCTGTCACTAAAACATCAAAGAGATGATGATGCGTCAGCATAACGATATTTTATATTTATGTGTGTTATGATTATGTTATATATAAGTATTTGAAAAAAGTGGTACTTGAAGGGAAACATCACAGTAAAATAGTTCTTTTCACTTTCTAATTACCAAACTAACGATATAAAATATTAAAATGGAAAAATTAAATTTATACCGATAATAAAAATAAATGTAAATGGATTAGAAATCAAGTTGAAAGCAGTTCAGACTGTAAAATTATGTGACCACTTTGGAAAACAAATGGACAATTCCTTATATGATTAAATGTAATAACTATATGACCTAGCAGTTTTACTCATGTAACAATATCCAAGAGAAATAAAAACATGTCTCTACACAAAAATTTATCTATAGATGTTTAATTATGCATAATTACCATAATTGCAAGCAAATCAAATATCCACCAACTGAGGAAAGGACAAATAAAATTTGGTATACTCATATAAAGTAATATAAATCCTACATTAAAAATACATGAGGTAGTGATACATGTTACAACATAGATGAAACTTGAAAATACTATGCTAAGTAAAAGGGGTCAGCAACAAAAGATCACATATTGTAAGTCCCCATTATATTAAATGCTCAAAATAAGTACATTTATAGAGACAGAAAGTAGATTAGTGATTGCTATTGATTAAGGAGGATGGGGGAAGAGAGTGGGAAACTTTTTTTTCATAAATTATATTTAATAAAATTAAAATAGGGGCCTCTCTGGTGGCACAGCAGTTAAACCCTACGCTGTGGAGCTGTCGGCAACTGCAACATGAGTACGACGCCCAGCCAAGGAGATCCCCACATGGTGCGGCAGACCTCTTCTGCCTCACCTGCTGCTCCCCTCAGCAGTGTATTTCCGTTAATCTGCCTGTTCTGCTCCCCACTCTGTCTCTGGTAAATCCTCTCCCTGCCCCACACTTGTGGCCTATACCCCAGCTTGTATGCATACATAAATAAATATTTAAAAAAATTAAAATATATTTAAAATATGTAAATACAATATTTTTATTGAAATTTAGTAATTTATATATTAAAGGTTTATCACTGATAAAAGTGATTTGTTGTAATATATACAGAGTGCCCAAATAAGGATTCCTGGATACAGGATTCTGAAAGATTTCAATAACTAGAAAGAATTGACTGCCAGTGGAATAAATATTAATTTTCTAATGAAACTAAGGAGATGAAAAGCTATATATCATTGGGAAAGGATTCCAGGAAAAAAAAAATTGATTCAATATTTTATTAGAGAATATGAATGTCCCAAAGAAACTTAAGTGCCTCCCATTTTTTCTTTTGAAAAGTCATTTAATTATTCAAGTGATATTTTAAATGAAAAACAACATTTATACCATTTCTATAAAACTTATTGGAGAAAAAAATTACCCTTTTTAACATTAACAAATATTGAAAAGATGAACAATGCCATTTGAAAGGATGCTCGAGAGGACAGAATATAATCCAGATTGTTTTCCACTGGCTCCTTAAATGCTCTTTACAGAATTTTAAAAGCCATTCTTTGACCTTGATATTTATATAGTTTTAAGAAACAAAATATAAGAAGGAAAGCTAGAGATCATGCAATTTAAAAGATCTAAAATAATTACACTAAACAAATTTTTATAAAAGTAATGTTATTGAAATAAAGTTAATCATTTCCTATCAATTTGTAGGTGCTCAACGTGAATATGGCAGTCAAATTCTAATTTTGGCTCTGTTTTTTTTGTAATCTGCAATAAATTAATGTTTACATAATGAAATGCATGCCAGTAGTAATAGGCCCAATATGGTTAATACCTGCAAAAAATCAAGTCATAGACTACTTCTTAGATTTCTTCGCTTGTCTCTTATACAGCTGTTCAGGAGCATCTCTGGGGAGTGTCCAGCAATAGTCAGCCAGCATTGTAGTGGAACATTTTCCCTGGTATCTTTGTTCCGTTGATGCAATATCTTGATGAAAACGTTTGTTATTTTCATCACTAACCATACCACAGTTTTCGGGGAAGAAAACCAGATGGGAATGAAGAAAGTGAATCTTTAGAGACATATTTCAGCCAAGTTTCTGATACTGCAGCAGCATGTCTTCTACTAGTTCCTTGTAGTTTTCTGCCTAACATCCCAAGAAAGTTTGTGGACATTAGACGAAAAGCATTCCGTGCTTGTTTCTCATCACCCTACAACAAGTTATTGAACTGGTCATCTCAATGCAGACAGAATGTTTGGGTAGACCATTCTCAACTTCTTTTGCTTCGTTATTCTGCTGGGAAGAGATTATTACTTCCAAGCAGAAGTAATAATCTTTTATGTGGTTGTTTGGCTCTTTCTATACCACAGGGACTGCAAACAGCATTGATGGTCTTTTGCCATTTAACCACTGTGAAAGCTGTGTTTTCCATGTAGCACAGCATAGATTCGGGGCCCAAGGCTTGTCTTAGTCACCTGCCTTGCATCCGAAGTCAAGATGATAAGCCTTCTTCACTTGAGAAATGATACTTTTCTTCTGGTTGGCAAATGTCACTTCCCCACAAATACAGCAGAAATT
The DNA here is from genome assembly GCA_004024925.1 of Scalopus aquaticus. Classification (NCBI taxonomy): domain Eukaryota; kingdom Metazoa; phylum Chordata; class Mammalia; order Eulipotyphla; family Talpidae; genus Scalopus; species Scalopus aquaticus. The sequence continues at coordinate 151,124 of PVIJ01001594.1, forward strand.
GTCCACGCTATTAACACAATTTTGAGGCATGACTGTTCTGTATTGTGCCTAAATGCATAAAATAATAACAGTTCTCTGGAACAGTAGCTTAAACTGTCTTGCACAAAGTCTGAAATCTTTTCAATGCTCAACCTTTCCGACAGGGCTTTCTATAGTGCACTGCTGACGTCGGTTTACTTCAGCAGCGGCCTGGCAGTAGTATTGCATTCCACTCTGGGTGATGTGTTCATGATGGTATTATGCAATGTGATGCAATATGACATCATTCTAGGTTGATTTAGGATGTTGTTGCAGTCCTACTGGATAAATTTATGCAATGAAACATATAAAATGAATTATATGAAATATCTTCAAAACCAGAGCTAATAAAATTTTTTCAGGGTTATATTCATGCTCAGCACACCAAGATACTACAGATTAGGGTCTTTTTAAGTCAGTAATGATCTCACTGTTGACCAGTGTTACAGATTTTTCCGAATACTTCTATGAAGAATTATGTATGTTGGGAGGCATGCAAATATAAGAACTTGTATTATTGAATCTCAATATTGAGATTTGAGTCCTGACTGTACACCTCGTTATTATCAATATTTAACTTGTCACAGCTTCTATTTCCTGGCCTGAGTCACAGGGAAAATAATGAGGAAAATAACCTCCTCACTAAGATACAATGAAGCTAAATGAGATAATGCATATGAGTCACTTAATGATGTTAATGACTGTAGCTGTCATGCTTATGATAGGTAGTATTTGAAGTGTGCACTTACTTTATACAATATGTAGTTAGATCCAATTCATTCAGGAGAGACAACTTGATTCATCTTGTTTATCCCCTGAAACAAGAGTATTGTTTACTTGAAATAGCCTTTTAAAATGTGTGTGTGTGTTTCTATGTGTGTGTAGAAGAGAGGAAATATTACTAGTTAGCCATGAGCCAATCACAAAGTCACAGGCCTTTAAAAAGTATAGAACTGTTGTTGATTTGCTGTTCATCACAAAATCTAAATCACATTGACCATTCAAGGTAAAAAGAATAAAAGAATAATAATTTTTCTTTTTTTTTTTTAAGATTTATTTATTTATACATACAAGCAGGGGTAGAGGCCAGAGGTGTGGGGCGGCGAGAGGGTTCACCAGAGACAGAGTGTGGAGCAGAACAGGCAGATCAGAAATACACTGCTGAGGGGAGCAGCGGGTGAGGCAGGAGAGGTCTGCCGCACCATGTGGGATTCTCCCCAGCCGGGTGTCGAACTTGCTTTCCCGCTGCCGACAGCTCCACAGCGCAGTGTTTAACCGCTGCGCCACCAGGGAGGCCCAAATAATAATTTTTCAATACATTTTAAGAAGAAGGAGTGGAAAAATGGGTGGCTCATAAAAAAGACATTCAGTCCATTTGAGATCTCTACTTGAATCCCTACTGTGCTACTTAAGAACTAAATTACATCAGATGAAATACCACTTAATCTTTATTCACTCAGTTTTTCATATTTGCTTTTGGGCTCTAATTTATGCAATGGCTTAGTATAAGAACTGAATGAAACAATGTAAGTTTAGTGCTATGCCTGGCATGTAAATGACATTAAGCAAAATTCCCATTTCCCATCCCCCATTTCCTGTCAACAAAATATCTCTCCAGTTATAAAAGAAAATGAAAGCTAGTCTTCCATAACCTGTTCTTACTTGAGTTAATATTATTTCCCAGGAACCATCTGTTTCTTTTCTAAGTAATTATATATTATCTTGTAAATAACCACTGTTAAGATCTTCTCAAGATGATTCGAGTATGTGAATCTCAAAATTTACCTTCTCTTCAACCCAAAATAACCTTGTAAAGTATCAACAGCGGTAGTTAGATGAATTGTCATAGTAGTTTGAGTTGTGGTTTCTAAGATGAAATTCAGCATATCCTGATAACTCTTTACCCATCCAAATTTCATGCTCAGAAAATATTCAAATTCTTTGAACCATTTAAACATAAGAGAAAGGAAAATCCTTTTAAGTTCAGTAGATGTGGTTATGTCTTTTTCTTTTCTTAACCTTTGAATTTTTTAAAATTCATTCCAGCCACAGCTACATTGTGTGTAATGATGGATTAATCCCTAAACTGACAGAGCTCACATGCACACAGGTATGATAAATTATGATAGAATGTGGTAAGAACAATGATGTTAATGAAACCTTGATCCAAATATGACACCCAGTTGTGAAGTGGAGGAACTTCAGAAGATGTGATCTTTAAGATAGTATTAAAGAATAATTGAAAATCTCAGATGAGCAAAAAGAGGAGAGCAGTCCTGGCAGATTAGTGAGTTTGTGCAAGAGAAAGCATTAGGGAGTATGACATATTTAATCCACAGATAGTTCAGTATGAATTTGAGAAATTAAAGACTACTTCCTGTAAAAGGGACCTGTAAATCTTGACTGTCATCCACGTATGTGGACCGTAAATATATGTTTGACTTGTACAACATAACTCAGACGTACTTTGAAACACAGAGAGGGGAGAAAATCACAGAAAGTAGAGAAGCATTGACCATACATTCTTCCTTCATCAACCATGATTTATCAGGGAACAGTCTATCAGCGATGTCAAGCAGATGGTCATTCTACTCAATACAGTATGCACAACATGTGTGTGATGCCAAAATGCTGTAATTTTTCATTCCCATAAATTGAAAGGCTGCCCTAAACATCTGTGATCTGTCACTTGAAAGGTGCAATGTATCGAAAGATTTGATTCATTTTTCTCTGATATTCAGTGATAGCTTTAGCAACTAGTCTAGGATCTACTTAAGCTAAGAAGTACCCTCTATATTTTGGTCAATGACTAAGCTTGTGTAGGGCACAGTAAAGATTGTAACTAAGAGATGAAAATCTTTTTTAAACCTATATAGTTAACATATGTAGTTTCCATGGTTATAAATCTTATTCATTGACTATAAGTTGAGCAAAGGAATTAGAGTGTGTCTGTCTCCTAACAGCTACAAAACTCTCTTTGCACAAAAAGAACTCTATCCAGCCACCCACACTGAGACACTTGAGTAGGGTCTGCATTCAGACCAGGACAGTGTGTCTAGGATGATGTCATGCCTTGCTGAGAAAAGGCGTGTCTCGGAGAACTCAGCACTGCCAAATTGACTCTCTGTTCAAGTCAAAACCTGACTATAAGGGCCACCCTGGAGGCGCAGTGGTTAAAGTCTCAGCACTACCAATCTTTCACCAACCATTGTGGTATGAGTTTGATCCCAGGCAGGGAGCTCAACCGCTGCGCCACCAGGGAGGCCCTGTTTATTTTTTTACTTGCTGATTTTCTCTAATTATCAACTCAAATTTAATGGGAACTTCTCTCAAAATAAATTAGTGTTATAGCCCAACTCAAAAAGTAGATCTTTTGGGGCCTCCCCGGTGGCGCAGCGGTTGGGCGCTGCGCTGTGGAGCTGTCAGCAGCAGTGATGCCGGTTCGACGCCCAGCCAGGGAGAGTCCCACATGGTGCAGCAGACCTCTCCTGCCTTGCCCGCTGCTCTCCTCAGCAGTGTATCTCTGATCTGCCTGTTCTGCTACCTGCTCTGTCTCTGGTGAACCCTCTTGCCACCCCGCGCCTCTGGCCTGTACCCCAGCTTGTATACATAAATAAATAAAAATTCTTTAAAAAAAAAAAGTAGATCTTTTGCCTTTACAGAAAGAATTCATGAGAGAGTGCTAGGTTAAGTTGAACCAGGCAAGCTTTACTATAAAAGGGAACCAGTGCTAGAAAGAAGATTTAGCCTAACTGTGTGAAGGGTTTTAGGAGGAAATATTTAAAGGGTATGTCCATCAGGTAGGGTGGAGGGCAGCATAGTAAATTGTTCTGGGTTGGGGTACACCCTGGCTGACACGGGCAGGCTACATTGCAACTGCACCTGTAGGCTCTTGGCCTTCCCCCTTTAGGAAATTGTAAAATAATTTTAGTCAGGATCTAATGCTTTTTGTCTAGCCTAGTGCCTTTTTCAGTTTAATGGACCAAATTGTTTGGACAGCATGTTGGGACAGAATTTGTCAGTCCATGATTTAGTCCACCTGTTTTTTTTTGTGTTTTTTTTTAAAGATTTATTTATTTATACATACAAGCTGGGGTACAGGCCAGAGGCATGGGGCGGCGAGAGGATTCACCAGAGACAGAGTGGGGAGCAGAACTGGCAGATCAGAAGTACACTGCTTAGGGTGGCAGCGGGCGAGGCAAGAGAGGTCTGCTGCACCATGTGGGACTCTCCCCGGCTGGGTGTCGAACTCGCATCGCTGCTGCTGACAGCTCCACAGCGCAGCGCTCAACCGCTGCGCCACCAGGGAGGCCCTAGTCCACCTGTTTTAAACAAGGCGTGGGCCATCTCTCATCCTATCGGCTTGCAATTTCTTATAACTAGGCCGTCTCCTAAGTTATTGTAAGTTATTGTAAGTTCTTTATAGATTTTAGTGCAGAATCGTGCAGATTTGTGATCAGTTTGTGGCAATGACAGCATTCATGTTTCTTCAAGTTCTGGGGCTTCACCACGTGTCATTGTATTTTCCTGCTGTCTCTCTGTCTCCTTCAGAGAGAAGCAAGGAAAAGAACTAGGGTTTGGAATGCCACTGAAATTAAAGCTTGGTTATCTGATCTTTGGCAAGTCACTCAACCTGGCTAAGCCTTCATTTGCTTTTATGTTAAATAAGGAAACATATATGAAGATACCTTTATAAAGCATTTAACCTAGTGCCTGCAAAGTTGAAGATACCAATAGATAAATCTCACTCTCTCCAAATATCAAGAATTTTATCTGTTGTGAAAAGCAGGTTTTAAGTTAGTAGGGAGATGGTGTCAATGTTTGAGAACCCTCTGGTTATGAAATGCAAAAATAAATGAGATTTTCAGCAAACACTGAGGAAAAACTTCTTCCCTCTGGACTCCATTGCTCGATGAGCAAGCATAGAGAGGGTATAAAGTATGGTCTTAGCTAAGAAGCCTGATCACAGTCTATCGTGTGTAGCACTGAGTTACCTGATCACAGGTGAGAAAGTCACGTTAGAAGTTGGAATTCTTCTCCATATCCATGATGCAATGAAGGCTTTCCAGTTTTGCTTCCAGCAATTTGGAGGTGATCTACAGACTGTCTCCCAGCCAAAGGCTTGTGATGAGGGTTCTCTGTGTGCTTTGTACCAGTGTACACTCCTGTCTCTCTGTTTCCTCAAGCCCTTCTCACATGCTTTTTTGCTTAAGGAACCTGTACATTAAACTAAAGGAAACATCCCCAACCACCCTTCCCATCACTATAGCTGCCTGGCTCAGCCTACACATGAACTCAAAAGGAGCAAATGTACCCAAAAGCTGAGCTCAGTAGAAGTCATAATAAGATTCTCAGTTGCTAAGTACCAGATCCACATAATCTTCATTTCTCGACCCCTAGAATGGGCTGATTAATCCTGTCATACTGACCTGATTACAGAATGTTATGGTACAACTCAGTAGGATGTAATATGATTCCTAAAACAGAGGCCATGTTTTGTTAATTTTACTATGAAACCAGATAACATGCTCAACCAAAGTAGTTCTGTGTGCACATCTGTGCTTTGTGCAGGAAGGGGATTCTCTCCCCATGCACAGTCACAGAGGACAAAATTACCTCATCTGGTTTACCATTTCTAATAATGGCGAGTAGCCAAAAGGGCAAACACAACAGATGGTTTCTTTGAATCAATCAACTGTGTCTTTTAAAGGATTGTTAATCTGAGTTTGAAACCTTTTGGAAATACTTTCTAGGGAAAACCTGACTACTATTTGTGTAATTCTTAGCAAGGATAATAGTCCATTGTTATTAGTCTGTGTGTGAGTAGTCACATGGTATTCAATGCAGAAAATGGAATGTCTAATACATTTTTTTTAATAGAAACACGATTCCTAGAGATGCAGTAGGGAAAAATATCAGTAGCTTTATGGTTCAGTGTATCATCATCTATTGCTTGGTAGGAAGTAGGAGGTTCTGAGGGCACAGTACACAGTACAAACTCTAGAAGTCTAATATCTCCATGATTTTGTTCAACCTATATTATACCTAACACATCTGTTCAGGAAATGTTTAATAACAAACTAAAAGAGACTCTCAAAGAAAGATGTGAAGATTAGTTTTCTGGAAATCATGCTCATTCTATTTATTATTCCTATTAGGCTCTACTGATCACTTTATACCCCTGCAAGTTTAGTTACTAAATAATCGTCTTCTCATTTTATTCCTCTCCTTCATTAAAATAGCTTATAACAGGACAGTGACTAAATTGGTAATGATGAAAGGATATACAAATGCACAGATCATTACAGAAGCCCCAGCAATTGGTTTTAAAATAAATTGAGAGTCAAAACTGGGCAATGTAAAGAAAACAAAACAGAAATGTGTAGGAAAAATATTCTGATAATTATAGAATAGTCACTTGTTAAAAATAGTTTTTTGTTTATTTCACATCAGCATATCAAATTCACATTTAGGTAACTTGATTATTAAATCCAATCATACAAAATGGAATATGTGTATTAAATTATTCCTTTTTCTTGGAAACTATTGATAATATATTATTATCTCATTTGAAAATTTTCTAGGATTGGGATTATTTTCAAGGTTTCAAGAGTTTATTTTTGTTTTCAATTATGATTCACTCAGAATGTTCACTCTTTTATATCTTGGCCTCCTTTTTGTCACAAGAAAATATCCTAAATATGTATTGCCTTATGAATTGATCCAGTATGCATCCACAGTTGCATTCACTCACTCATTTGATTTGTTCATTTATTTTAATAATTATTCTGGTGTTATTTCTTCACAAAAGTTCTGTGAGTGGACTTTGAAAGCAAATTTTCTGGGTTCAAACTCATTCTACAACACACAGACTGTCTGTGGACAAGTCACTTATATTCTCTAAACTTAAATGGAAGCATGATGGTAACACTTGCACTGAATTCTGGAGGATGCAATATTGTATGTTTTCCATTGAAGGGCTAAGGACAAAACTTTCCACACAGTAAAAGTCAGTTAATCTTGTGTTAAATAGTAATTATAAGTACCGATAAACTTAGACCCCTTAGTGTATGTCAAACCCTATGCCAAGACATTTGCATGACTTAACTCATGTAAATAAATTATATATGTGTGTGTGTGTGTGTGTGTGTGTGTGTGTGTGTGTGTGTGTAGCTATATCTATCTATCTGTATATATAGATATAATGGTTTATTAATTAGGGTAAAAAAATCAAGGTTGCTTATGTAAGTGTATCAACAATTTTTGTTTTTGCAATAATTTTACAGATTCAAAATACAGAATGAGAAATTTTAGGAAATTATAAAAGAGCATTTATTTTACAGATGATCAGACCAAAATTAAAAATAGGCAGTATAACTTTGAAGCATGGGCTCTCCATGATTACAGTCTGCTTCGAAATTTTTATTTGTTGACCAGTTTTACCTTATTCAAAACTATTTGTAGGTATGTTCATTTCACCTCTAAGTGCATTTGATAGAAGAAATTGTCCTTGGTAGAGACTTTTCTATTCCTTTTACATATTCTTTCCATAAACAGTTCAAAATAAATTGACCAGTATGTAATGTGCAAGCATTTAATCAATCCTAACACCCATTTATTGCTTCTTAAACTAAAAGTAGTGGAAATTATCCTTTTAATATTTAATACCTTCATAAATCTTCTCCAGAAAACCTGTCCTTTTTGGTGTCTGTTTTTCTTCTCTATAGTTTATTGCTTTTTCAGAAGTTTGTTGTATGAAAGTTCTATAAGTACTTAATCATTGTTGATCAGAAGATAAAGAAGCCATGTTATATTGCAAATACTCTGATAATAACAGGCTGGTGGTTAACATGAACCTTAATTATTAATACATATCTTGCTGTGACTATATTTCTCTGATCTTTGTGCTTGGTGCTGGAAAAAAGATTTGCTTTTATTGAGGTCACAGGTTAGTGTGGAGGAGACTAATTCTTTACAACAAACATATGCTTATTGGATCATGTGAGACAATACTCTAATGGAAAAACGCATACAAAACTATAAGCTACGTAAAGGCAAGATTGTGTTATATAATACAATGTTTCTCAGCATTCAGAACGGATGTATGGCATATTATAGGTACTCAACAAATATTTAGCTAATGAATTCATTAGTGAATAGATAAATCAACAAAAACTACAGAAGCATGGAAAAGGAACAATGAAGTTTGTTACACTGACAAAGAATGGGTTTCATAAAGAAGGTTTGAGGAAGATTTGAGGAAGGTTTGGTTCTCCCAGGTAGAAAAGGAAAAAGAATTATGGTACTAGTCACATTCAATTTTGTTGCTGAAACAATTCCATTTTGTAAGTTAAATCACTCTACCTCACCCCAAAATATTTCCTGACATTTTGCAAGAAGAGAGTTTGTTTGGTGTCAGTGCCCCTTACCGAGAGGTAGCAAGATGAGGATCAAACACAGATATTAATCAAAGATGAACCACAGACTTTCATTTGCTTTCTAATTTTTTTCTAGAACATTTACTAAGACCCTAGATATTCGCCAAATTCCTGTATCAGTTCTCTATTAAGAGAAACTGTGTGTGTGTGTGTGCGCGCGCGCGCGCGCGTGCACGTGTATGCTAGTGTGCTTAATAAAATGTACTCTCCCTTCACTTGCCAAAAGTCATTTGATTACACTGGTCAACACTGAGATAATTATTGACTTTAAAAGTCCCTTATCTGTAGTATCTTGGTGTGTTGAACATGAATATAACCCTGAATTTTTTTATTAGCTTTCATTTTGAAAATATTTCATAGAATTCATTTAATATGTTTCACTGTGTAAATTTATCCAGTAGGACTGCAACAACATCCTAAATCAGTCTAGAATGATGTAATATCATCGTATATGCATCGCATTGCATAATACCATTATGCACACATCATCCAGAGTGGATTGCATCATTTTCTGTTGCAATGCAATACCGCTGCCAGGCACCTGCTGAAGTAAGCTGATGTCAGCTATGCACTATAGAAAGCCCTGTTGGAAAGGCTGAGCATTGAAAAGTTTTCAGACTTTGTGCAAGACAGTTTAAGCTACTGTTCCAGAGAACTGTTATTATTTATTCCATTTAGGCACAATACAGAACAGTCATGCCTCAAAAGTGCATTAATAGCATGGGCAATTTCTGCTGTATTTGTGGGGAAGTGACATTTGCCAACCAGAAGAAAATTATCACTTCTCAGTGAAGAAGGCTTATAATCTTGACTTTGGATGCAAGGTCGGTGACCAAGATTAGCCTTAGGCCCTGCATCTATGCTGTGCTACACGGACAACACAGCTTTCACAGTGGTTAAATGGCAAAAGACCATCAGTGCCGTTTGCAGTCCCCATGGTGTGGAGAGAGCTAAGCAGCCACATAAAAGACTGTTACTTCTGCTTGGTTCCTTTTCTTTTCGGCGGAATAATGAAGCAAAAGAAGTCGAAAATAGTCTACCCAAACATTCCATCTGCACTGAGACCAGTTCCACATGGTGAGGGACTTCCTATTCCAGAACCTCCAGCACAATATTCTCTTGATTCATCTGATGAGGACAAGGGTGAGCCAACCTGTTCTTCTCCTGTTCCGTCAGCATGCAGTGATCCAGATTTTCACTGTGGTGCATCATCAACCCCACACAGACCAACACAGGAAGAACTAAATGACTTGGCTCATGATTTGGACTTATCCAAGAACAAGGCAGAATTGCTAGGATCAAGACTCTAACAATGGAATCTTCTAGAAGATGTCACAATTATTTTATATCAAAAGTGCCACCAGCAGTTGGACCCTTTCTTCAGAAAGAAAAGTACTCTGGTATTCTGTTCTGATATTGAGGGCCTCATGAATGCCTTAGAAACCATTCATGACCCACAAGAATGGAGACTATTTCTAGACTCTTCGAAACTGAGTATTAAGGCTATGCTTTTGCACAGTGGAAACCGTCTTCCATCTATTCCAGTAGTGCAAGCTGTCCACATGAAAGAGACATACGATAACTTAAAGCAGCTACTGAATTACATTGAGTATCACAAGTACAGCTGGCATGTCTGTGGTGATTTGAAGCTAGTTGCCCTTTTAATGGGACTGCAGCAGTCCCATTAAATACACATTCCCATTAAATGCACAGTCCCATTTAAACACAAAATACATGTGTTTCTTCTGTGAGTGGGGTAGCTGAGCAAGTGAATTGCACTACTTGGGGAAGGAATGGACTAACAGACAAAATGTAGCAGTTGGAGAGAAGAATATCCAGCACCCAGCTCTGGTCGAGGCTCATAAAATCCTGCTACCACCCTTTCACATCAAACTAGGTTTGATGAAGAATTTCGTGAAAGCTATGGACCGGACCTCGCCAGCTTTCCGATACTTGCATGAAAAATGTCCTCAACTCAGCAAAGCAAAGATTAAAGAGGGAGTTTTTTGGGTCCTCAGATTTGAGAGCTCTTCAAAGATAACCAGTTCAACAACTTGCTGCAGGGTGATGCGAAACAAGCACGGAATGCTTTTTGCCTAGTGTCTACAAACTTTCTTGGGGTGTTAGGCAGAAAACTACAAGGAACTCGTAGACGACATGCTGCTGCAGTATTATAAACTTGGCTGCAATATGTCTCTAAAGATCCACTTCCTTCATTCCCATCTGGGTTTCTTCCCTGAAAACTGTGGTATGGTTAGTGATGAACATGGCAAATATTTTCATCAAGATATCACATCAATGGAACAAAGATACCAGGGAAAATGACCCACTGCAATGCTGGCTGACTATTGCTGGACACTCCCCAGAGATGCTCCTGAACAGCTGTACAAGAAACAAGCAAAGAAGTCTAAGAAGTGGTCTATGACTTGGTTTTTTTACAGGTATTAACCATAGGCCTGTAACCATTGGCATGCATTTTGTGATGTAAACATCTATTTATTGCAAATTAGAAAAAAACTGGAACCAAAATTAAAATATGACTGTCATATTCATGTTGAGCACATACAAATTGATAGGACATGACTAATTTCATTTCAGTAACATGACTTTTGTAAAAATTTGTAGACCAGTGTTATTTTCTATCTTTGCCATTCAAATATGTGCTCAACTGACTTATCACTCACCCCTAGGATAGATACTGAAACAGAGAAAGAGAACTGATGTAAAGCAAGTGTTTTTTGAGTGCATACTTCAATATATCCATTATTTGTGACCTTAACTGGAAACTACATTCATATTTTATACAGTCCTGGTACACCTCTCCATCATAGTAGCACCTAAGGATCACTTCATATTTATCTGCTTTGCTTTCACAACATACAATTGTATCCACTGAAATGTCTTGCATGTCCACTGAGATGAGCATCTCATACCTTTAATTATTCAGTGCTACTTTTTCCCTCTTTTGTTGTCCCCTCATCACATACATTCGCTTGCATTAAACTGACCTAGCTGTCCCCTCCCCATCCCTGAAAAAGCCTAGCCACTTGCTATCATGAATGAAGTATACTCACAATACTTCCATTAAGTCTAACCCAAAACCAAATGAGCCATTCACTGACTAATGGATATATTGCTCCCTCTTTTCTATTGTTAGTATTGTATTTGAGTTAATACCTTCAGTATATCTGTTTGTCTTCAGAAACACACTCAAGATAGTTCATTCTGTTTATTATTAATTCTCAATTATTAGTTTTTGAAAGCTAATAAGCAGGACACTGTGAATCTCTTAATTTCAGAGTATTAAATAGTAAGCAAGTTGAGAAAAATCTCAGATCGGACTCTAAATAGTGCAGTCTATTCATTCTGTATAACAGGAAGCCTGTAAAATTCATTTGGGGAGAAAAAGTGTGTGTGATGAGTGTCTATGTATGTATACATGTGTATACATTTGTATATACATAAATGTTATTAACTCATAATATGTTGCAGTCATTCTTCTCTGCTACAGTGAGTTGCTTGACTAAAATGGTGGTATTAATATCCCATTCCCATCTGTGCTGCCCTTTAATAAAGTTTTCCCCTTTCTTATAAAAATACGGACATCAGCTCAAACTGTTTGCTTTCATATCCTTAGCATCATCAATTTTGAACACTCCATATGTTGTCTTTTGTACCTTTGAAGATAAGATGTAATTATTGAAAAAATGGATCAATAAAATAAGAGATTTGGATGCTTATTAGTTTATCTTACTCTGCCTCAAGCTCAATTAAAAAAAAAAAAACATTTGCATGAACTTTTCTCAGGAAAGAAAATTAACTGGAGTTGGTGTTCTGGGAAAAATTCTTGAAATTTTATTTTAACTGTTGTATAATAGCTAACTGTTGATGTATTTATAAAATTATTCTGGAAAGCATCTCTAATGTAACATTGAACTCTGAAGGAAATTTCAAAGAGTTGTCATTCTCTAAACCCTCAGATATGAGTGACATATCCAGGGATTCATCTTGGAATCTGTCGTAGAGATAACAGAAATAGGTTATGTAACTGTACTTTGATAATTGTCTAAATTATCACAAAAAATGTCACAATTAACAGTGGCTGTGCTTATTCTGTGTGAGAATAACTTGGTTAATCAGTGTGATTGCGTGGCTATCAATCAGCCCTTAAAAGTGACCAAGATATCACAATCATTGTTTGGCAATATAGTCACATCTTATCTGCTTAGCTCTTAAGGAAATAACAAAAGAACTGCTTCCTCTCAGACCCAGGCTTTGAAGTTTATGATGGATTCATTTCAAATATGCATATTCATGAGTTCCCTTTCTTTTAGTTTATCTACCCCTGCCTTAACTTTCCTAAATCTAAACTTAGCTTGTGTATAATACTCAGATATTTTGAGTGTACCCTTGGAAAAGACTAATGCATAAATTAACATAAATAATCTCTTAAATGCATTTGTTTCCTAAGCCATCTGTCTATCTGAAATCTGAAGTCTTCCATTTGATTGGTTGCAGAAATCCCATCATTTTAGATAGTTCTACTCCTGACCTAACTGAAAACAAATAATGACTTTAAAAGTGGAAACACAGATAAAATAGAAAGACATTCCCTGGAATTTTCTAAATACTTAGGATTGCAGGCTCATGAAACCTTGAGGAAAGACAGACCAAAAGTTCACTTGAAGGTTTCTTAAATATTGGTATACTCATTTGTTCCTTCAACTCTTTGCATCTCCTCTTACGTTTTTATTTTATATTCTCTTCTTCTCCTTCCATGTTTCTCAGCGATTACACCTCTCAGAGGGAGTTAGATGGTTTACCTGTTGCCAGAAAACTGAGACCAGGGATGTTAATCTTATCCAATAAAGCACCTGATGCTGTAATTGTCTTGTAAATATTTCTAGCATATACCTGTCCTCTCTTGTTTATTGTAATTACTCATAGCAAAATTTCTTTGGAATAAAAATAGATACAACTGACTAAAAGTATAGTAATTATAATCTTATTGAACATTCTTATGTTCCAGGGACTTTCATGCACATTATCTTTGATCTTCATAAGTATCATTCAGAGAAGATGTTGTTGCTGTTTTTCAGAGAAAGTAAAGGAGATTTAAGAAGTGAAGTGATGTTTCCAAATCATATAGATGAGGTTTCAGACTAGTTATGTGAGGTCTGTCTGTATCCACAAAAGCACATATCTTGAACAACTTCAGTGACCTGGAGTTCACCAAATGCTGAAACAACCATTTTTTCTTTCTTTCTTAGTAGAAACAAATGTTTTTATTAGGTTTTATGTATGTGAAGGTGAATTCAATTTTTTTCTGTCAGCCATTTGATTACGCAGAGTACTCGTAGAATGCTATATTCTCATAATTTACTACATATGCATATATATGTAACAGATGATTTTTCATTAATGTCATCATTTTTCTGACAATACTTCCAATACAAAGAATGGCATCATTAAGTTTAGCTGTTACTAAATAAAATATGTAATAATATATAAAGGTACTTCTCATTTATTAGCTAGTTTTGTAGGAATTTTGATTCACCTATAAATCAAAACTTACACCAACAGATTTTTTTTAATTGAGTGTGTAAGATGAAACCCAACAGCTCAGCAGAATGAGACACCCCCAACAACCTAAGTGGTATGAGTTTTTATTTATGTTGTGAATGCACAGATTACTGCATTTATTGTTTGAAAGCTCTTGGTAACATAAAGCAAAAGAAAGCTGTCATGCCCTCTGAACCCACATAGACCAGATGTACAGAAATTATGAATATATGGAAATTATTAATCATAAAATATGCATGGGGTGATTATTATATTTATATGATAATGTTGCATTTCTTTTATTCAGTAAATGTTACTGACATTTATTCTATGATATATATTATATATAATAAATCTATTCTCTATATATTTATACATATTACATATATAATATAATCTATATCATAGAAAAAGTATAGTGCCATAGAATATGAATATATATATATATATATATATATATATATATATATATATATATATATATATAGTCCTGGGGACCTGCAAGTAACAATATCTGGCCAATAGACAGAGTTTATAATATAATGGGAAGAAAGATGATTTTTTTCAAAATGTAGCATGCATCACTGGGCCACAGAGGATAACAGAAGAAGCTGGATCTGATTTTGCAGTAGAAATGACATTTGCACTATGATTAAATAGAGATAAGGAGATTCTAGGGTGAGAAGCAGGTATTAACACAAGACAAAGGGAGCACCATCATGTTCACCTTGTACAGATGTAAATGTTGTTATTCAGAAATAATAAGGATCTTTTTTAGGAATTATAAGTAAAACTGTAGTGATAATAGCAATATCATTATTATTAGATTAGCTCCAGATTAACTATTTTGAAGAAGCTGCATTGAATGGATGTGGACAAAGCAGAAAGAAGGTGGGGATGATCTAAATTTATGGGAACAAATTAAAGTAGTAGTAGGAAGCATAAAGAGAAGGATACAATGACTACTTAAAGATTGTTGTAGCAAGAGAACCTATGGAACAGTTGGTTTGAACACTGTCTGTATACCATTTCAAAAGTATCTTAGCCACATTTTCAAACAACTTTGTGCAGATATAGTCCGCCAGCCCAGGTTTATGCTGACTTGTGCTGCACCTCTTCCTCCCTGATTTGGAGTTCTTCTGACCCTGTGGCTAAGGACACCAGCTGAACCTGTTCAGTACTCTTGTATGTACAACACAAAAGTGCAGAAAGTTAATTCTCACTGAGCTGTCCGTGGTCAACGAGAGTTGATGGCGAAATGCTTCTTCCCTTCATCTCAAAAATAGTCCTGAGACACATTTTGTAAAGCAATTCAGGAAATCCCAGAGGATGGTCATCTGTTCATTTATAGCAAAGACCCACACCAGAATGTGCATTCCATCACCGATGGATTAACACCATAACACTTATTTACATTCAACATTGCCATTTATTTCTTCTCTCAGTTGCTTTTTCCTGCTTTCCACTCCCTATCTGTTGTTTCCCGAATTAATAATTGGCATATAAATCATGGATATAGTTGAAGTGGAGTATCTGATGACTTATACCAAGCTTATAGATCTCACAAACATATCCCTAATTCAAGAAAAACTCTATGAAGACCTTATGTCTACATGCGTAAAAATTCAGCAGATGTGCGATACAATATTTCATTGAACAGATGAGAACATTTATTTTATTAACTGATTAATACCTTAAGCTGTGTTCTAGAGTGATAGAATTAGCTGGGCCAATAAGATTCTCAGTGAGATATTACATGAAAATAATGAGAAGAAATTTTGTTTTAATTTTCTTTTTTTTAAGATTTATTTATTTATGCATACAAGCTGGGGTGTAGGCCAGAGGCGTGGGGCAGCGAGCGGGTTCACCAGAGACAGAGTGGGGAGCAGAACAGGCAGATCGACAGAAATACACTGCTGAGGGGAGCAGCGGGTGAGGCAGGAGAGGTCTGCAGTGCCATGTGGGAATCTCCCTGCTCAGGCGTCGAACTCACGTTGCCCCTGCTGACAGCTCCACAGCGCAGTGTTTAACCGTTGCGCCACCAGGCAGGCCCTGAGAAGAAAATTTTAAAAAGCCATTAGAAACCTGAATAGGAATGGAAAGGATACATAGTGGAGGAAATTGAGTATAATTGTGCACACAAGTGTCTGCAAGTGATAGTCATGAGGAAACAGAAACTCTGAGTAAACAGATGCCAGGAAGTAGTAAAAAGATGCCCAACATATAAGGGAAATGTCAGTTGGTGCTAAGAGAAGAAGAGAGCAGATGACAGGACAAGATGTCATAAGAAAGAGAGAGAAAAGAGGTCTCTCCCTAACTGATTTCCATTTCTTGTTTCCATTCTTCACCACAAGTGTTCTTACAACACACTCATTTGAAAAGTGTTCTCTGTAATCCTCTGACTTTTATAACTTGTAGAGCAACATTCAAACTTTGCCCAGGCTGCTTTCTTTGGTAATATACAGCAAAATCTTCCCACAGTTGGAACAAAAGGAAGTTCTGCCCAGACCTCCCACATACTTCTTTGAAAATCTTCCCCTTTAATTTCAGCACATTTTCATTGATTCCGCTATCAGGAGCACAACCAGACTAAATCATCTAAGACTCATGACATTATGCAATAACTTGGAAATACCAAGCACTTTAATGTAATTATCTTGTCTAAAACAGTTTAGCAAACAGAAAGTCAAGCTTCTGATGGTTTATGTTAATAGGTCTCGGAAGTAATCACACTGGTTATTTTATTATTTTTCTTTCCCATGTGTCTCTCTGTTAGTACATTTCACCTGGAGGATCAAGAGAGACACAGGATTTTTCTTTTGTTCTTAAAAGTGGATGTTAAATCAATATTATTATGCAAAAACACAATTAATAAAAGTAATTTCAGTGACTATGAATTTGGAAAAAGAGATACATCTGAATACAGAATTACAGAACGAAATAAAACAAAGAAAATGTTCCACTAAAACCTTCCATATGTGGAAATGTGGGAAAAATATGGTGGGGGTGTTATATTATGTCAGAGTTTGGAAAACTTTCCCTGTAAAGGTCAATATGGTACATTTTTTGGCTTCTGAGCCATCTATGCTGTCTCATAACTAATGCAGACCCCAAGTATTTCCAAGATGAGAAGATTCAGACATAGTCATTCAAAGTTAATAGAGTTCAAAGACACTGTCATGAGGAATATGGCCTATGGTGTGGGTGTGAGTGATGTTGTGTAATGAAAAGTGGATGTTACAGATTGAATTCCCTAGGGAACAGAATCTGAAGTAGAGATTAGCATGCTGGAGGTTTACACAGAATGCTCCTTGGGGCCACCACCTGTGCAAGAGAATGGAAGAAAGCTGCTTTAGGCAGGGAGGCTGTAATACAGTCTCAACAAAGGCCTCAGGCAGTCATCCAGGGAATGCAGAAGCTGGAATGACCCTCTAAGATTTGTCTCAAGGTGGGCCTCCCTGGTGGCTCAACAGGTTAAGTGCAGCACTATGAGGTTGTCCAGAGCCACTGCAGCACAAGTTTGATACCAGGCCAGGGAGATTCCCACACGGCCTGGCAGACCTCTCCTGCCTCACCCACTGCTCCCCTCAGCAGTGTGTTTCAATCGAGCTGCCTGTTCTGCTCCCTGCTCTGTCTCTGGTGAGTCCTCTCGCCATCCCCAAACCTCTGGCCTACACCCCAGTTTGTATGCATAAATAAATAAATCTTAAAAAAAAAAAAAAGATTTGTCTCAAGGTGAGTCATGGACACAAGGCATTGATACACTCATATTGATGAATCCTAAATTCAGGAGTGCCCTGGAATGGAAGTGTATCACTGGGGAGAGGACTCTGTTAGCCAAAGAGAACCCCAAAGAGAACAATAGCAGAGGACTGTCTGACAGCAGAATTCCCGGCTGCAGCTTCATTCTTGAAATAGGGCTGATGCCATTTCCCAGGGACAATTGCTTCTTTTTACTTTTCTGTATAAAGTTCTAGAAGCATGTGCTCCAGGATTCCTAGAAAACAATTATAAGGAGATAGTGAGATAATGTATAGTCCTTCCTTAACAGCTGGTGTTACGGCTGCAGGTGATATCTTTGCCTCCCTTTCTATACACATCCTAGATTCCACCAGCCTTCTGCTGGTCTAGCTGGCTTACTGGTGGCAGGAACCAGATCTGTATCTCTGAGAGATCTAAGCTCATGTTCACCATACCTTTCTTAGGCAGGGGTTTTTGAACTTGCTCAATGACATGTGTGTTCCAAATTCATTCACTCTGCCCCCATTTTGACAAGTGCAGTGATAACAGCAACCCTGTCTCCTTCCGATGAATAAGGTTAATTACCCTGTCAAGATGATTGTTCTGCTTCTTGAGTGCTGGTCACTTTTCATAAAAGTACCAAAGTGGAAGTTGTGGTTTATGTTTAAATGAGACTCTAGCATTCCCTAGTGGAAGTATTCTCTTTGGGAAACAGAAAGTTTAAATTCAGAGCCCTAAGTTGCAAGGATCATGAGAATAGATCAGAAATCTTATTTGTGGTAAGTGGGAATAATGGTAACGGGACTTACTGGACTTACTCTGTTAAGTGTACATCTCATCCTGGATGATGCCTCTTCATCTTTTCAAAGCATTATCCCCAGTGTTGTGCCATAACCTAGCTACTCCAGCAATTTTTCTAGCACCTTCTAGGCAGTGTGGTATATTATCTGACCTGGAAGCCATTCCTGTACCATCTTTGCAGTAAAATGGATCCCTTTAATTGAAAAGATGTTAAGTGGGATTTCCTGTTGGTAGATAAAGCACTCTGTAAGAGAGTGATGATGGCAGAAGACTTATTGGCTACAGTGCAAAAATATACCTGAAAATGTACAATCATTCTTCTTAGTTGGTTTGTGCCTTTTCAATGGTGGATGCTTGGTTGTGGGTTTTAAAATACAATTTGAAAATCTCCATGCTTTTTGTCCACTCTGTGTTGTTTTTCCACAAAGACAGGTTGTTTTTTTTTTTTTTTTTCGTCCCTGATCTTCTAAACATTATTCATACTAATGCACATTCTAATCTTGGGCTACTAATGTTCCAAATAGTGAGTGATATCTAGCCTCTGAACATCAGTTACTCTCCCATATATGTCGTCTTTTTGAAAAAAAATAATGAAGATTAACAGTGGTAAGCCTACTCTGCTGTTCTTATAGTTATTAGTTTCCCCCTGCCTGATACATAGAAACAATACATCAGCTAAACTGCCATAATAACCTCAGTTCTTTACTGGTGAAAGTTTTTGATAGTTATCCTGATATCTAATGCCAAGGAGAGTCTGTACTCCACCTTTGATTACTGATGGATCACTTATTACCAACTAGCTCTGAAATCCCATCCTAGACTGCTTTACCAGAATATTCAAGACAGCAACAAAAATAGGTTTTGTTCCTCAAAAGCAAATTCTGATATGAAAATAAGTTTGCCAGACATTTATTATAGAATAATCTTTAAGTCACCACTTGTAAAATGGAAGGAACGAAAGTAGGATTGGCCAGAGGAACAACAGAGGCTGTCACTGAGATATAGCAGAAGCCTCGACCATCTCCATGAGGAAGTCTGAAACCGGGTTGATTTTCAGACTAGTCACTGGATGAAGACTGCCCTGGGAAACTTATTATATGAATATTATGTTACATAATTTAAAGGGTAACCAAAATAGTAAGTGATATATATATATATATATATATATATATATATATATATATATATATATATATATATAATGATTGTTTATAAAATATACCAGAACTCTGATCTGCATAACCTAAAGTCTATTTAAACAAGCAATCCATTTATCACTTATTAAAAAAAATATTTAACTACTTGATACTTATCAGGTACCATGTCAGATGCAGGAGAAATAACACTGGACAAAATTTATGGGTATTACTTTAACAGAATTGACTGAGAAAGGTTAACAAAATAGCTAATATTTTCTATTTTTCCTTCAGAAAGAATCTAGAAAACTCCTTTTAGGTTCTACTCAGTTCACTCTATGAAGACAATGATTTCTCAAAATTTTAGGGTGCGTTAATGCTCCTAGTGGGGAGAAGATAGCAGATAAACAAACAAACAAACAAAAAAACACAATGAATCAAAAAAGCAAAAGAATTGATATTTGTAATTAGATAATTATCTGGTTTACAGAAATTCCTACAAATAAAACAAATTCTGATATATACTAAGGAGTTAGGTAGAAAGATATTTAAAATGAGTTGAAAGTGATTCCTATTAAATGGCAGACAGTCAAAGAAATCATTCAGGGGAAACAGCTTGGCGTGATATAGAAACTATAAGAAAGCCAGCATTACTGTATTTAAGAAATAATTGAGTTCAAATTCCTAGTTTCCTTTAAATACATTCCATAGTTTCTGAGAAGATTTGGTTGCATTTTCATAGGTGGTTGTTTTTGGAAGTCCAGCCCACACAGAAATCTTTATAGGCCCCATGTAGATGGCAGGGGGCTAGTCACATCATTTATACATATAAGCTGGGGTACAGGCCAGAGGCGTGGGGCGGCGAGAGGGTTCACCAGAGATGGAGCGGGTAGCAGAACAGGCAGATCAGAAATACACTGCTGAGGGGAGCAGCGGGCAAGGCAGGGGAGGTCTGCCGCGCCATGTGGGATTCTCCCCGGCCGGGCGTCGAACTCGCGTCCCTGCTGCCGACAGCTCCACAATGCAGCGCTCAACCGCTGCGCCACCGGGGAGGCCCAGGTGTTACATTTTTATTGATAATAAGATCATTCAGGGAAAGCATCAGCTCTTTAATTAAAAAATATTTCTTTGTGTCTTCTTTTTTAAGAGATTTACTATCAACTTTATTAGAACAGATTGGCCATAAATTCTG
Organism: Scalopus aquaticus; assembly: GCA_004024925.1. Taxonomy (NCBI): domain Eukaryota; kingdom Metazoa; phylum Chordata; class Mammalia; order Eulipotyphla; family Talpidae; genus Scalopus; species Scalopus aquaticus. Next base: position 172,012 of record PVIJ01001594.1, read on the forward strand.
TATTCTCTAGGCAATCTCCTAATCTATTAGATCATTATTTCTTTGGGGGGAAAACAGAGCTAACTAGGAAGATTTTGTTGTATTTTACTCTGAGTTATTTCTACCCAAAGCAATAAAGTAGAACAAATTGCAGTGGAAATATGGGGTTCTAAGTTTGGTTCTTCTCCTAATAATGTTTTTTTCTTGTCAGGAAATTCAGTATACTAACCTGAAAAGAGAAAAGTAGATAAATTCTTTAATCCTTTCACCCCACTCAGTCTTCTACATGCAACATAAATCAATTGCATCTTACTTCTCATTTCTATTTCAAGCCATTGCTTTTTTTTTTTTTAAGATTCATTTATGCATAGAAGAGCTGGGGTGTAGGCCAGAGGTATGGGGTATGTGTGAGAGTATTCACCAGAGACAGAGTGGGGAGTAGAACAGGTGGATCTCCTGAAATACCCTGCTGATGGGAGCAGTGGAGGAGACAGGAGAGGTCTACTGTGCCATGTGGGTCAGCTCCCTGGCTGGGAATCGAACTCGTGCTGCAGTGGCTGTGCCTAGCATCATAGTGCTGAGATTTAATGCCTTGCACCAGCAGGGAGGCCCTATTTCAAGCCGTTGTTTAAGTCAGACAGTTTATATCATATCAGATCAAGAAATGACAAAGGTGGCAAACCTTTCTGAGAACATTTTTTTTTAAAGATTTATTTATTTATGCATACAAGCTGGGGGCAGCGAGAGGGTTCACCAGAGATAGAGTGGGAAGCAGCACAGGCCGATTGATGGAAATACACTGCTGAGGGGAGCAGCAGGTGAGGCAGGAGAGGTCTGCGGCGCCATGTGGGAATACCCCTGGCCAACCTCTCCTGCCTTGCCCGCTGCTCCCCTCAGCAGTGTATTTCAGCATATCTGCCTGTGCTGCTCCCCCGCCATCTCTCGTGAATCCTCTCACCCCACCACACCTCTGGGCTTCACCCCAGTTCTTGTATGCATAAATAAATAAAATAAATCTTTAAAAACAATAAATAATCCACTAAATTTGTGATAATTTGTTACAGCAGCAATGGGAAAATGACACAGGCCCCCATCTCCATCTCTAAGGAAAGAATATCCCTTCTTAAATTAGTCTAAGAGGAAACAGAAGATGAAGATTTACACTGTCAACTCTCTATAGGTTGTAAAGATTAAATGTTATTAAAATAATACATCGAGATTTATATTTTGGTTGCCATGGTGATTATTAGATCTGTATCTATGTAATGTATTATTTTGAGCAACACGAGCCATTTTGAATAAAACAAAACAATGCAACACATGCCTATGGTTCATTACAAATAATAACTCTATGAAATAAGCATTTCAGGATCACTATCAATAATTTTTTTAAATATCTACTGTGTTCTGGGTATTATATGAGTTGAGTGTTAGGTGTGTGTGTATGAATGTGTTTCGAATCCTGTCAGGAAAGTATTATCCCTAAATCTCTTTCTTGTGTCCATGCTTCATAGTTATTTGTTAATTCATTTCTGGATATTTGTGGCATACTCTACTTAAATAGACTTAGACCTATAAGATATTTGGAAATGTTACTTTTCTTGACTAATGGGTGGGAAGTAACATGTGTCCTTAACCTGTTTGATTTTTACTTCACCGTATGCAACTTTATTTCATAAAATGTCAGTTCTGTTGTTCTTTAACTGCCTCTTCATTTCTTCAAATGAGTATTTTCCTTAACACCAAGATGCCAGGAAATAATGGGATTACTAGATGGACACTGCTCTGAAAAATTTGCATTATCAAATGTTTCAGAATATTATATTCTAAACATGAAGCTCTGTTGGCAAAATTTCTAAGGTCTGTAATCTTTGGCATTTTAAACTTTCATCTATAATAATTTCTTTTAAAGATTTATTTATTCATGCATACAAGGGGCCTGGTACAGGCCAGAGCGTGGGGCGGCAAGAGGGTTCACCAGAGACAGTGGGGAGCAGAACAGGCAGATCAAGGGAAATACACTGCTGAGGGGAGCAGCGGGCAAGGCAGGAGAGGTCTGCTGCGCCATGTGGGAATCTCCCCTGCCGGGGGTAGAACTCGAGTTGCTGCTGCCAACAGCTCCACAGCGCAGCACTCAACTGCTGCGCCACCAGGGAGGCCCCTATAATAAATTTTACAGTTTGTGGAGCACTTTCTTTTGGGAAGAACACAAGGTTCAGAGTTACAGTTAGGGTTCTGACAATAACTCTGCCACTTAAAAGCCGGGTGAACACTAGCAACCTACTTAACATTTCTGGGTCTCAGTTTTGTTACCTAAAATAAGTAGAAATGATGGCTTTATCTTATTTGTTTTGAAGATGAGATGAAGTAACATGTCAAAAAGTAATGTTAAGCAAATCATAGTGACAGTTCTTTTATTGTTATTGTATTGGCTAACTACTGATGGGAAAAAAATTATCTCAGAAAGCATTGGTTTACAGCAGTAAGCAAGGATGACCTTCCAGTTCCTGTGGATTGGGGATCTGGGTGTGACTTAGTGGTACTATCTGGCTCCTGGTGTCTTAGAAGGGTGCAATCAAGGAATAGTCATGTTAACTGTCTACTTGAGCAGCTCCACTTCGAAATTCAGGCATATTATTATTGGTAGAATTCAGTTCCTCGAGGGCAATTGGAATATGAGGGCTCTGTTCTCGCTGTTATTCAGTTCTTTGCCCTGTGGGCATCTTCCATGCAGTTTACAGCATGACAGCAGACTTCCCTCAAAGCAAGCAAGCAAGATTGCTAGAGTAGGCACCCTAGATGCCAGAGTCCCTTAGTAACTTAACTTCAGAGGGACATTCCATTGTAGCCTTTTCATTAGAAGCAATTCTTGGAGCCCATGATGCCAGCACTCAGAAGGCACTATCAAAGGTGTGAATTCCAAAAAGTCAAGGTTACTGGGAACCTTAATGGAGGCTGCCTCCCTTAACCCCTGTTGTTGAACTCCTAAAGTTGTCCATGTTAATTCTGGCATTTTCCTTTCAAAGGAACCTTAAATGGTTAACTAAAGACAAAATAAACACTAAATTCAGTTTTAAAACTCTATTTCCTATACATTTGGATGTATATTTCCAAATTATATATGTATACTTCCTGGTTATATTAATGTATAAGGAATATTTTATACCTTCTCTTACGGGAAGCTCTTATCTAGTGCTGGACCTGTACAATGGAATCTGCCAAGTTGCAAAGTTCTTCAAAACACTCAGTTGCAGGGAAAAAGCAGATTAATGCTCTCCTAACTAGGAATGCACTAGTGAGTACAGCATGCAATCACAATTTCCAAAACAATTATTTTGAATTTAATAGCTCTCCAACTCCTTTTCTGGTGCTCCAACAAGACGACTGATTTAATGGTGCACCAAGCTGCTAGAAACCAGAGGTTAAAACCCCGTGGTTAAATGATTTTGATGAGTGGTATTGAAAACTATCACCATGTGGACAGTTCTGAGGCTCATAGGAGGGGGTAGAGAGAGGGAGGTATGGGGAAAGGAATAAAAAAGAAAACGGAATGAAACAGGAAAAGCCAACAGGCAGCTGAGGTTTTCAATGGCACTCCGATACTGCCAATTTTTCTTTTTTTTCCCCTTTTTTGTCACTCCAAATGTTCAATTGAGGTGATTATAAACCCCTTGTTTGTTTTGTTTTGCTTTCAGTTAAAAAGTGAAAATTAAAAGACAGTGGGAATAAAGTGTAGGGAGAGCTTTTGACAGCTAAAGGATGGAAAGCCCATTACCCATAATCATAATAATAGAAACCCAGCTGGACAATGCCAAGGGAGGAACCTCTCACAGGAGAGGCTCTGGAAATGACCCAGGCCTGGCAGACCCTGGGGCCATCATAGGAATGAGATTGCAAAACCCCAGGGAGAAGTACTGAAGACTGCCAACATGGCGGCTCTGAAAGCTGTGCTCTGCTATGACAATGGAAGCAGGAGAATTGACAGTGCACTGCCTGGCAGTGGGTGAGAAAATGCAGGAATAGGCTGCCTGCCCAGCAGGCCAGAGACCTGGCAGGAGAGGGGGCGTGCAGGGCAGACAGCCACAAAGGAGCCTGAATGCCAGAGAAAAATATATCTAATCAAAAATCAGTTAAAGGAATGTATTGAAACTTTCAATCTGGGGCATGAAATAAAAAGAATGGGGGGTGGGGGAAGGGGAAAAGCTAAAATGCAAACACATTTCCATGTAATGACAATAAGTATTTTTTTTTCTAAACGGAGGGGTCTTTTTATTTTTACAATTTTTATTGAAAAGTACAGAAATTGGGGCCTCCCTAGTGGCACAGGGCATTAAGTCTCAGCACTATGAAGCTATCCCCAGTCACTGTGGTGCAAGTTCGATCCCCAGCCAGGGAGCTGACCCACATGGCGCGGCAGACTTCTCCTGTCTCGCCCACTGCTCCCTTCAGCAGCGTATTTCAGTAGATCCGCCTTTTCAGCTCCCCACTCAGTCTCTGGTGAATTGTCTCACACCCTGCACCTCCGGCCTACACCCCAGTTATTGTATGCATAAATAAAAATAAACCTTTTATAGACAAAAGAAAAGTACAGAAATGTACATAAATCAAATTTAATAGCTCAATGAATTTTTTTTTTTTTAAAGATTTTTGTTAATTTTTTTTTGTTTTGTTTTTTTTATTTATACATACAAGCTGGGGTACAGGCCAGAGATGTGGGGCGGCGAGAGGGCTCACCAGAGACAGAGCGGGTAGCAGAACAGGCAGATCAGAAGTACACTGCTGAGGGGAGCAGCGGGTGAGGCAGGAGAGGTCTGCCGCACCATGTGGGATTCTCCCCGGCCGGGCGTCGAACTCGCGTCGCCGCTGCTGACAGCTCCACAGCGCAGCGCTCAACCTCTGCGCCACCGGGGAGGCCCCGCTCAATGAATTTTTAAGGAGTAAACACACCATTTAATCAGCACTCCTATTTAAATAAGAGACCATTACCTTCCTTCAGAATGTCCCGTATACCCTCCTTCTGTTTCCTACCCACATTGCCCACCCCAAATTCCAGAGGGTTGTCACCATGCTATTATCTAACAGCATAGATTAACCTTCATGTTTGAACTTTATGTAAGTGAAACATCATGGTATACTCTTTTGTCTGTTCTACTTTCTACAGCAATGTTTCTGGAACTCATTTATATGTCAGGGATTTCTCATTTTCACTGCTGTATAGAATTCCAATGTGTGAATATATCACAGACCAAGAATTGTACTTTTGAAGGGTATTTGAGTAGTTTCTAGCTTGGGATTGTTAGGAAAATTCTAGTGTTGATCTTTTGCTGTCATATTTTTTTTTTTTTGTTTTATACGTACAGGTGCAATTGAGAATCATAGTGGACACACACATTTAGTTTCAGTATATATTGTCAAGTGTTTTGCAAAAGTGATTGTACCAATTTGTATTGCCAGCAAAGTGTCAGTTTGTATGTTCCATATACTTGCCAGCATCTGATACTGTTTGTCTTTAGCAATACAGCTGTTATAGTGAGTATGTAAGAATATTACTTTAAAATATCAATGTGTGTTTCCTCCTCTTCTATCTCCTGAACCCCAAAACCCATACTTCCACCCAGGTGGCTAGCCAGCTCCCAAGGCAACAATATAGCAACTTGAATGTATATGATAGTGAAGCAAAAGAGCTCATCTACCCAAGGAAAGACCACATAGAACATGTTGAGGTGGGACAATGGCAAGACTGCCCACCCCATGAAAATGTTAATTTCAGTGGCAGCACTTCTTACATCCCCATCCCAGAGCCATACAAAAAACAAAGAATCATCAGTGTAGTGACAGAGTAGAGATAAAATAAGGTCTAGGAAACAGGAGTGAAGTTCAGCTATGGTCCAAAAAATAGAATTAGATTTAGCAAATCACTGGACTTCTCTGAGCTCCAAATTTATAATCTGTAAAATCTGGAGACAGTTGTTTCTCTTGTAAATTAAGTTTACAGTTAGCAATCATGTATGGGTTTTAGATACACAGTTTCTCACCTCAGCAAGAGTATCAATCATACCACACCCACCACCAAATGTCAGTAATGCTCCACCACCAAGAAACTGACTGGGTCTACCTGTTGCTTACCCCTTCCCCTCCGGTAACCATCATTCTGTTGTCAGAGGCTAATGATCATTTGCTTTTTTACTTTATATTCAACAAATGGGTGAAACCATGCAATATTTTTCTGCCCTTCTGATTTACTTCACTTAGCATGATCCCCTCAAGTTCCATCCTGGTTGCAAATGAGATATTACATCACATTTTTATGACGGTAGTATCCCATTGTGCATATACACTATAATTTCTTCATCTAGTCATCCCTTGTCATGTACTTGGTTATTTCTATGTCTTAACATTTTGAATAGAGCTGCAATGACCATAGGCATACCAGAGGTAGTTCATGATTTGCAAAATATTCAGCTATCTTCAGCTATCTTATTTATTCAGCACTCTTAATCTTTGATTTTGTGAAATATATCAAATATCAAAGAACTGTTTTCAATTCACACTTTATTCTTCATCTTTTGACTTTATTTGACCATTAGAGCTGAAATTATATTATAAATTACATCACAAATCAGGTTCAGTTAGAATTTCAGATTTATATTTCTCTACGTAAAAGCAAATTTTTTTAAGTTAAATATTTTACATCCTTGCAAAAACATTTCATGTTTTATAGGCAAAATGTGGAGTTATTCTAAAGAGAATAAATCGTGTTTCCTGATTATTTTAAAAATGTGCTTCAAAACATTGATGTGATATAGGAATTAAAGTGAAATATTAACCAAATGAGTGTCAATTAATCTTTAGTTTAAATGGGATAATCTGGTTAATATTCTTTCAGCATTTTCCTGTTGCTTTTCAGATTCATTCCAGAAACACAACTAGCTGTGTTTCTTATAAATTCATATTTGCATTTTGTTGTGAAAAACAAATGAGTAGATTTCTCCTTAAAACAAAACACCACCACCACCAACAACAAATGTTTTTAAGCCGAAGTCAGAAAAGGCATGAAAGAGCAAAGCTTAGAAATGTTGCGAGAAAACAGTCTCTCCAGAGATTGTCTATAAATGTGGCCCCTGCCCAAATTCCTTGTCATAAGTCACAAAACCATGAGATTTTGTTCATCCTCAAACTTGCAAGTAAACATTAATTGAAAGTTTGATAAAAAGTCATAATTAAAAATGGAGCTTTAACATCATTCTGTCTCAAGATCCTGAACAATTCATAACCGAATTGAAGGTGTGGGTATGCTTCTTAAAATAATCAACCTTGGAGTGACTTACATCTCTTTCTCTCAAACACCAAAAACAGGAATAAATCCAAAGGGACAAAATGTGTTCATACAAGGGTCCTGACCAATGTTTTTAGACATTTTCTTTGTAGTCTGAAAAGAAAATGCTAGAAAGTTAACTATTTTTTTCAGCCTAGTGCTTTCCACTTGTTTCCTGTCAAAACTGCTATCACCCAAATTATATGATGTTAATAACTATTTAATTTTATTTAAAACTATTGAATTGCTTTCTTGTATTACCCAAAATCCATGCAACCTGAATCAATCTGCTGCTTTAAGTGCTCAAAGATTATCTACTGGGGAACTCAGTCACCTGTGACAAAGCTATTAGCTCTCAAGAGTGTATTAATATTAAAACACAATAATGAGTAGTATATAGCAACAACATACATCAGGTTTAGACTGTAGGTAAAACACAATATTAAATGCTTCACGTATGATGGCACGTTTAATTTTCACAACAACCCTGTTCTGTTGGCACAATTATTTTCTTACATTTTTATAGATGAAGAAACTAAAATCAGAGAGGTTAATAATTGCATCCAAGGTCTTACAATAAGTGATGAAATCCAGAATAGTTTGATGCAGATCTGCTGTTTAAAATATGTTCTTCCTTAGACCAGAAAAACAAAGATAGATTCTGCTTCTGTAACCCAAATAACAAGGCAATAAGGACCACAGATGGCATCCCAGCTGTGTCTAATATACACCTGGGAAAGCAGTGTCACCTGAAACCATTTCACATCGCACAAACAGAAACAAAGTTTTGCCAATTATCTAGTTAATCCTATTAATTTCAGTGAAGCAGTGAGGTTTCAAAATAAATTTTATTTGGCCTGAAACTTTGATTTGGCTGTCTGCATCTATTGAGAGAAGTGGATAATCAGGAAATCTTCAGTGAGCCCTGCTTAGCCATACCCAACTGTGTATCACCATCTCTTATTCAATCTGGTTTGAAATTCTAATATTCTTTCTTCAGTATTGTACTTGTTACATATCATTTTGTTACTCAACCATTTTCAAAGCTTGTGTAGTATATATTTAGAACATAAGGCAGAATTAGAACTTCAGGTATCAGAGTAGCAGGCTATGTGAGGAGGGAGGAGGGAGGAGGAAGGTTAGAGGGCTCGAGAATGAGTTGCTTCTATTATAATTTAGCACCTCTTTGCTCTCAATCTGGAGAGACCTTAAATGATGTGTGTATATTTACTTTAAAGACCACTTGGGGAGAAGCTGTTAACTGTCATCAAATAAATTTCACATGATCATTCTTATATCCATTTATTTCCCATGCATTCTGAAATAGAAAAGAAAGCTTCATGTTGTCATTCTCTTTACTAGATATTAATTCCTAGATGAATTTGATTCTGTTTGCAGTTGAATGGTGATAAAGTGAAGCTATTTTGAAGCACATTAAATCTGCAAATTTGAACACTTTGATGCCAATGTTCATTTTATTGCAAGGTATCCTATTTTCACCTTCATAAAATTGAATGCTTGCATGTACCATATAATTAAATTTAGCCATACCAAAAGCTCAAGTCTATGCATTTATTAACTCTTGACTGCATCACTGCCTAGGAAGTTTGATAAAGTTTACTACAATTTTCTTAATCTCTGATGTAATTTCTCTGGTAGGTAGCTCCATCTGTAGTTCAGAGAAATGCAAAATATTATTTTCATGGCCCCTATCACAATGACACAGTACGGTTCTGGCAAAGACACCCATGATTGGCAGGAATTTTTTTTTTTTTCTCCTGGGATGCAGGGCTCCCCTCATTGTTGGCCCTAATATCTGCCCTAAGGAACAGAACTGCTCCTCTGAGGGAAGTGGAAATTAGTTGTTCTTCAAGATTGAGACTTATAAAGTACATTCTGGCTGGTCACCAGAAAACAATAATTTTGCAAATCTTGGAAAGTTTGAAGCTGCTAAAGGTGGCATTTGCAATCTGTTCCTTCAGCAGGATTTTATTCAGATCAGTTCTACAGGAAACCTAGAGGATATAATAAGAAAAAAAAGTACAGAGAGGGACAGATTCTCTGGAATAGAAACTCAAAGAACCCAGTTGAAATTTCTGAAAGATAGATGTGCTTTTCACGGCAAGGGCCACAGCCTCATATTATCTGTTAAACTAATTGCTGATAGTATCTTTCCTTCCTCCTGCATTGCTGAATATAGACTGGCTTTTCTCCTTTATCTCCACTCATTGCCACCATTGCCACCACCACCGCATGTCTGTTCCCTGATCAAAATAGATGACATTTCCTCATAGATAACATTTCCCCAAAGACCCATCTTGTTTACCTCGCTGGTTTCTTATTCTGTATTCTCTGTTTAGATTCTTCCTTCCATGCTTGTTGGTTAAGGACAGTAAGGACAGTACGGTGTTAAAGCCTCAATGCCATTTCTTCTGTGAATGTCCGCTACTATCATAGATGATTTTCTCAAAGGTGTTATCTACTTAGGTTTTCTCTACTTGCTTACATTTCTGTACTCTTCAGACAATTCTGAGATAAGTGTTGCCATACTGTTCCACTGAAACTGTTCTTTTTAAAAAAATATATATATTTTACATCACTCTATATTCTCCATAAAATTTCCACCACCAGTTCACTTGTGAACCATCACCATAGTCCCTTGTGTTCTTTTCTTCACTGTTTTGAAACTGTTCTTACAAAGTCACTAAAGGTTTCCAAACTGCCAAATGAATGGTCTCCTCTGACTTTATCATACTAGATTTTTCATTAACTTTCAAATAAATAAATCATTGCTTTGGTTTTCAAATAATTTTCTGTTTTGACTTTTGGAACCCACCTCCACTGATTTCTCTCTGAACTGCTCCCCACTCTGTCTCTGGTGAATCTAATGTTAGGGTTCCCAGGTCTTAGTTTGAGTCACTTTTTTAGCGTACACTCCCCTCCAGTGCAATAATGTCATTAATTTCCAGGATTCAAATGCCATTGTTCTGCCGATCACACCTAGATTTATAAACCACACCTGTCTGTAATTTTCAAATTTGCATATCTAAACTGCATTCTTTATGTCTTACCAGGAATAATCCCGCATGTGTCTCTCAAACATAACTGCCCAGAATTTGCCATTTGATTTGCACCACCACAACCTATCTCCCACCATCAACCCAGTTGCCCAAGCAGAATATGGAGGAAACCCATATAGCCCAGTCTTTCACAAACTCCATGTAATACATCATGAACAAGTTTCAGAAACTTTGACATAAAAGGGATCTCAAACCTTTCCATCTCTCACTCTCTGCTATAGTAACTATATTTATTTAATAGTGTGCATGTGTGTGAGAGATTTTAAATCTGGGCAGTTGGTATTGTATTCTTAATAAGATACCTACTTCCTTTTTAAAATGTACGCAATATCAAGTGTAATATTTTAATCTTTTAAATGAGATCATGCTACGTATTATATGATTCCATAGATTTGAAGTCAAAATACAAGCAAAATGATTTTTTGTAAAAAAGATCTGAATGGAGGTTGCTGTGAAGGAATTGGCAGTAGGTAAATGTGAAAAGAAAATTGTTTGGAATACTGTCATAAGGAACTTCCTGAGAGGGCCATAATTTTCTTGATCTATTTTTTGGATAATGTTACAGCAATATTTACAACTGTCAAAACTAAAAAAACTGCTTAAGAACAACACAGTATGACTTAACTTGTTTGTGGTATATAGAGAAACAAAATTGATGAATTAAATAAAACAAAAATAAACTTTCAGACTATAAGACCAATTAGTGGTCACAAAAAGGGAAGGAAAGTGGGGCTGGATAAATCAGGTAGAAGGGGTCACTGTATGGTGCAGGATAAAAATGGGACCTCTAATGGTGAACTTAGTGTAAGAAATACATATTTTGATTCTGATTATTTTTTTAAAGATTTATTTATTTATGCATACAAGTTGGGGTACAGGCCAGAGATGTGGGGCAGTGAAAGGGTTCATCAAAGACAGAGTGGGGAGCAGAACAGGCAGATTGACAGATATACACTGCTGAGGGGAGCAGCGGACAGGCAGGAGAGGTCTGCCACTCCATGTGGGAATCTCCCCGGAGGCCGGGCGTCAAACTCAGATTGCTGCTGCCAGCAGCGCCACAGTGCAGCGCTTAACCCCTGTGCCACCAGGGATGCCCCACATTTTGATTTTTAATAATGAACTCCTGAAACTTATATAATCTTGCAATGCAATATTACCTCAGTAATAAATAGAGGGTCTCTCTGGTGGTCTAGTGCTTAGGTCTCAGCACTATCACCTCTACAGCCTCAATCCCCAGCCAGGGAGCTAACCCACATATGGTGGGACAGACCTCTCCTATTTTGCCCTCTGCTCCCTCAGCAGTTTTATTTCAAAGGATCTGCCTCTTCTGCTCCTCACTCTGTCTCTGGTGAATCCTGTCATTTCCCCCCACCCCGCCGCCCCCCCCCACACACCTCTGGTCTACACCCTAGTTCTTCTATACAAAAACAAACAAAAAAATAATAACAAATAGAACTACACATTCCAAAACAAAAAAGAGTTCTAAGTATCTGATCACTTAATATTAATCATATATCAATTAAAATGAAGAAGTTATAAGATAAAAAGATATATAAGATATAAAAGTTTTTTATTAACTTTACACGTCTTGACCCCTCAAAAAAGCTCTAAATAGCTTTGTCTGTGTCTAACTGTTCAGCCTCATCCTGTGCCATTATCCTTTGCCCATGTTTCTCACTCCTCTCAGCTTATTTTAGCTGCTTGAATGTATGAAGTGCTTCTGAATGTGAGCAATCTCCAGCACCATCATCAACCACACTCTGTCTTATGTGGCTAGACCCTGAGCTTCAACTTTAATGTTTATCAACATACTATCAAAGGCAGATCATCACTCTTCTTATCTATATTAACTTCATTTTGTTTCCTTTTCAGCAAATACTACAATTTGCCATTGTTCTGTTTATTTTTTTTCTGTACTTGTTTTTAATCTGAGCACAAAGTCCTTAAAGCAAATCCTGATTCTCTTTAGATCATTGTTGTGTCCTTAGCCACCCTAAAATAATGGCTAGAACTTACAAGAAATTAATATTTGTTTTTCCCTCCACTACCTATTTATTTTAATGTATGTATATCTCTTTTGTTCAGTGAATTAAAGAAGGTAAGATTATACAGGGTTCTAGAAGGTAGGTGCGCTTCATTTGGTTGACCATTTGAGAAGGACATTTCAGTGAGAATGAGGGAGAAAAACAGAAACAAAAAAAATTGCATGTATAGTATAATTGACTACTGATAGGTATCATGCTATATGAAGGAAGGAATTGGGAAAAATTAAATAAGGTAAATAAAACCTAATAGATGACTGTTTAAGTATTTTTCTTATTAAAATTGATTTTAATATATATATTCACTCCTATCTTTTTGGGAGAGTTGCTGACATTGATGCCTCTACAGTGTGATTAGCTAGACAGTCTTTCCAAGATTCGTCTTGTCTGTAAATAACAATTCTTTATTTTACTCGCTAAACTAAGAACTTTGTGGGAAAGTCTTCCCGCAAGTGTATATAAACTAACTAGCTAGCATTCTCTTTGTACCAGTTTTCTGAATTACACAGGGCTCTCCAGAGGGGATAAAAAAACAAACACTGTAGATAGATGATGGACGGGAGGGAGGGATAGAGGGAGAGAGGAAGAAAGGAAGGAAAGAACGGAAGGAAGGGAGGGACTGAGGAAGAGAGGCAGGAAACACAGGCACATAGATATTGATATTTATTATAAGGAACAGACTCTCATGATTATGGAAGGCTAGAAGTTTCACAATCTGGTATGTACAAATTGGAGACCCAGGAAAGTGTGAGGTTTAGTAAGTTTTAGAAACAGAGAGCTGAGGGTATAGATTCCAGTCTAACTTTGAAGATTTGAGAACGAGGGATATTGAGGACAGGAGAGCAATGCCCTTGCTGAACAGCTAGACAGTGGATCTTACTTTTTCCATTATTATGTTCTATTTGGTCCTTCATTAGATTGAATGCAAGAGCAATCTGCTCTACTTGTCTTCCAATTCAAATGCTAATCTCATCTAGAAGTACCTTCACAAACACAAGCCAAAATTATGTGTGACTAGATATCTGAACATCTCATGATCCAATGAGGTTGTGATAAAATCTAGCCAACATTTATCTACTCATATCCACAGGAGATCAGGAAATAATATATCATGTGCTAAAATCTTGGTAGATGAACCAGTAGCATTGCACATTCATAATACAAGGAAACACTTACAATTTGAAATTTGAAACTTAAATAAGAAATAAAAATAGTTGACAACATAAAAATTTTCAGACTCTAACTCAGGGAACAATCTTTAACAATTATAAGGCAGGCAAATAACCAGATGGTTAAACTCTCCAGGCCAGGAGGGGAAAATACAGTGTTTCAAAATGATCATCTTTGAAGCCTGACTGCCTCTACCTTATGGGATTTTGTCATCTGAATCTTTCAAGGGTCAAGAGTCATGTTTAAGCTTGAGACAAAAAAAATAAAAAAATAAATAAAAAATAAAAAGCTTCAGGGCTCTGGAGCTGCATGGGGCAGGTAGTCTATGTTGTCAGACTAGCAGCTGTTACCTTATCTGTGGAAAAGCAACAGCTGATGTTTTCTGACATGGTGCTATGTTTATATACCATGGAGTAATGAGTTTGCTCCATGTTGAAAATGAAGCATGTCAGAGGGCACTGGAGTCACACTATTGGTCTTGTCTGGAGTTACAGAATCTCAGAACTGCAAAGGTTCTTGGGCTTTTAGCACAAGCAGTCATCAGACCCTAGAATCAAAGAATTGTATTGTGTTCAGAGCATTTCACTCTACAGAGAAATTTAAAATACCACAATGTGTCCATAACAGAAAAATTAGCATCACAAAAGATTTGGAAATAAATAAGTGTAATGGAATCGTTGAAGTCAGTGGGGATGTTTAAGCAGTAAAAGAGGGTGAGAGTATAGTGTACATGAAATGTAGACTCGACTGTCACGGTTTTAAAGGTCTATTGTGGGTCTCCCTGGCATTGCAGCGATTAAGCGCTGCACTGTGGAGCTGTCAGCAGCAGCAACATGAATTCGATGCCCGGCGGGGGAGATTACCACATGGCGTGGCAGACCTCTCCTGCCTCCCCCGCTGCTCCCCTCAGCAGTGTATTTTCATAGATCTGCCCGTTCTGCTCCCCACTCTGTCTCTGGTGAACCCTCTCGCCGCCCCACGACTCTGGTCTGTGCCCCAGCTTGTATGCATAAATAAATAAATCTTTAAAAAAAAAAGTCTATCGTGATTTTCATTGGCTATGTAAGTTAATATAATACCTATATATTATGAAAAAGAATAATTTTCCAATATTTTGAAGGGTTATCTTTTTTTTTTTTCCAATCTAAGTTTATCTAGCAAACTTACTTGCCTTATAGGGAATGGCAAGGGTTTATTTTTTTATTGGGCAAATTACCTACATATTACTGATCAGGTGATGTCTGATTGATTTAAGATTCCATTTCTGGGAGAGCAGAAACTGTAATTAAGGCTTGGTTTGGCGATGTGGGGTGTAATGTAAGCAATTCCACTGGCGTCTGTTATCTTTTATTTAGCACCACCCACTTTTTCTTTCTTTTTAGATTTATTTATTTATGCATACAAACTGGGGTACAGGCCAGAGGCGTGGGGCGGCTAGAGGGTTCACCAGAGACAAAGTGGGAGCAGAATGGGCAGATGGACAGAAATACACTGCTGAGGGGAGCAGCGGGCAAGGCAGGAGAGGTCCGCCGCGCCATGTGGGAATCTCCCTGGCCGGGAGTGGAACTCGTGTGACCGCTGCCGACATCTCCACAGAGCAGCGCTTAACCACTGCGCCACCAGGGAGGCCCACACTTTTTCTTTCTTAAGTGTAGGCTTGGAGTTCTCCCACATAACTTCTCATTTTGTATGACGCTGCTTCTCTGTAAATATCTGAGACTCTCACTTTTCACTTCCATCTGTTTTCATTTACTTTTTAGCATTCAGGATTTCCCACAAGTTTTTGACCCCCTGATGATGTTGCTTTCCTGTGTGTATTATATTATCTTCATCTACATACCTGTGTTTCAGTACCTCCCTCAACACACTGTAATGATGGTGTATATGTGTGTTTCCCTTGAATGTATTGAAAGGAGGAATGATTTCATACTCTCTAATTTTAATGCATATCATTGTGCTCCCTATTGGAATGCTTAATAAATAAACTTTGGGGGCCTCCCTGGTGGCACAGAGGTTAAAGTCTTTGCACTATCAAGCTATCCCCAGCCACTGAGGCATGAGTTCTATGAGTTTGATCCCTAGCCAGGGAGCTGACCCACATGGCCCAGCAAACCTCTCCTCTCTGGCCCGCTGCTCCCCTCAGCAGTGTATTTCAATAGATCCACCTGTTCTGCTCCCCATTCTGTCTCTGGTGAGCCCTCTCACTCCCCACACCTCTGGCCTACACCCTAGCTTTTGTATGCATAAATAAAATAAATCTTTAAAAATATGAATAAATAAATAAACTTTGAATGAATAAATGAACTTTTCCTTCTAAAAAAGAAAGCTGAAGAATTCTCCTTCATTCTCATCTGACAATCAACATTTTCCCTAAAGTTATTATTCTTCCACTCTCCTAAAGATAAGTTCTTCATGAGAAAATCCCCATTAGCATTTAACCTTAGAAGATTTCAATTGATGAAGAACATAAAACCTAAAAAAGCAGTTTTCATAAAGAAATACTTCTTGTGATCTTAGAAATTACTTTGTGAGTGTGTCATTATAATGAGTGTAAATAGGTAGTAGAATAGCATGGGGCTAATAATAAAATAACTCTCACCTTCCCAAGGCCTTAGCAGCTCACCAAACATCCCAGACCTTGCCACAGATATTTCCTGCAAGAGTATAGAGACTACAGAGACCAAATAGAAGATTAAATAGAGTTTGCAAAATCAAAGTGTGATGAAAGTACATTTCACCTGGGGAGGGGGTAAGGAGAGGAAATGACAAGGGAGGAAGTGTGTGCAGAGAATCAGCCTCTCTAATCTCAGAAAACAGAGCCTCTCACTGGGACTGAGCTCATATTGACTAATCACAGAAATTTCAGAGCAAGGATGAGAGAAATTCCTGAGGAAGCAGAGCTCTAACAAACTTCTCTGATAACCTTCTCTGCCTGGGCACAAGAATTGTTGGGCTGGGCTTTCAAAGTAAAAAGAGACCTGTATGGCAAACAAGCTGAAACTACAGAAAGTTTAATTAAAGCCAGTGGGGGAATATTAAAAGTGGGGAATAATTAGGACAGCTAGAATAAAAGAAACCAGGAGATGATGAAAGGAAGGCTCTGGAGGCATGGAGCTACCTGGACAGCTTTCTGTTGACAACTATGAAAAATAAGTTTGTTTTGTCCATTTCCAGTTTAAATCTTTAGTTCCAATGTTTGTGTGGATGGGGACGTCTGTGTGTCTGGATGTGTGTGTTATCCCCATTATCTGTATTTTTCCTTGGCTACCAGCTGGGTGGGAATGAAAAAGTGCCATGATCCAAACTGATTTTTAATGAGGACAGCTTCGTTCCTGCCAAGTCCTTGGGCATGGAGTTGGCGGACTGGGCCCACTGGTCCTTGAGGGTCCCTGCTCTGGATCTGAAAGCCCCTCTGTTAAAAACTTGGCAGCCCTTCCACAGTTTCTCTTCCCCTTTGCCAAACAGATAAAGGCAGCGTCTGGCTCTGAACATATAATGCTGAAAGTTGCCATGACTGTCAAAGGCCCAAGTAAGAAGCACTTCCTTTCCCTGACATTAGTCAGCTTCAGATCCAACCCAGAGACCCTCTGCTGTTGTCACCTTTCCTGACTTTTTTTATTTTTCATAAACACCAGAGATGTCACTTTCTACATTTAGCTTGGTGAAGGCCCACAAAGAAGAAGTTGTCTTTACAAAGGGTTGTGTTGCTTGCTGATATTTCTGAGAAAAGAGTTTGTAAGTAGGAAAGTATCAGGCAATCAAACTAAAATTTTGAGAAAGTCAGATGCTGAACTGCCTGTATATAAACTTAGGAAGTTGAACTTTCGATGGAAATATTGTGAGGAATGAACAAAGCTCTCTAGGCAGGAGAGTAAAATGAATGATTAATATTACTGCTATCATCATCATTGTCATTGTCACTGCATTACAATAGAAACCTGTTACTTGCAGACTGGGAAAGGTAGATTCCAGATATAGATACATATATCTATATATCTATATCTATATGTCTCTACAAACCTATATCTATATCTATGCATATATAGATATATGTACACACACACACACACACACACACACACACACACACAGAACAGCCACAGGAAGATAATAAAGATGTCATCCTTTCAATCACAGGTTATTTCAATCATAGGTAAGATGAGAATAAAGTCTTGACAGTGGGAATAATAATTAGGAATTATTAGAAACAGAGTGCGTACTTCCAGAATTATTAAGGAGATAGAATCAACAAGACCTACTGTTTGACTTTCAGAGAGAGAAAAGAGGACATGATGAGGCACCCCTTTCAGGCTCGAACATCTCAATGGATGGTGTTATCAATTACAAACACTGAACATTTAGGTTAAGAAAGGTGGCTTGCTCCTTTACAGTAATAAGAATGAAATTACAAGTTTGAAGCCCATAAGTGTGTTTTTTGAAATATGGAAAACTGAACCTGGTGGTTCTTCCAGTAGGGTGAAAGTTCTCAATTTACAGGGCTTTAAACATGCCTTTGACCAATCTAAATCCCAAACCAGTGAACTAAAAATGATAAGTTCAGGATACAAAGCAACAGCATATTTACTCACCTCAAAATACAGTCTAGTTGTAGAACCTCTACAGATCACCTCTGAGACAAACTGGAAAGGGATAGTAGGAGACAAAATATACAGGTTGATCCAAACGAGTAGTGTTTATCTACACTCAATATAAAAAATGAAAAATCATTTGTATTTGTAGTGCAACACTCCCGGAGGGAAAATGTGGGAAAAGCTCAAGAAAATTCATTTGACCCAAATTGAAGGAATGAGGGCTCATTTATCAGGTGATGGGTACTTGGCAGTTGACATCTCAGGCAACCTACAAAGCAGAGCATGAGGATTCACCAGAGGTCAGACATCTTTCAGGAAACCCCATTCATGTTTCATTGACTTAATTTTTTTTTAAAGATTTATTTATTTATACATACAAGCTGGGGTACAGGCCAGAGGAGTGGGGCGGCGAGAGGGCTCACCAGAGACAGAGTGGGGAGCAGAACAGGCAGATCAGAAGTACACTGCTGAGGGGAGCAGCGGGCGAGGCAGGAGAGGTCCGCCACACCATGTGGGATTCTCCCTGGCTGGGCATCGAACTCGCATTGCGTGCTGCCGACAGCTCCACAGCGCAGCTCTCAACCGCTGCGCCATCTGGGAGGCCCCCATTGACTTGATTCTTAAAGGAATTCCCATCACGGTAATGTCAAGAGCTTGTGGTGGGAGAGGCAGATGAATGTTTGTTTACTCCATTTTGATGAAATAAATCTGCATGTTTTCATGGAACTTGGAGTGGTGTCAATACCTCTGCACAAAAATTAACCTAAAAATCTCCTTGATGTCCCCTCACATAGATGTTCACCTGTCTTCAATATTTTAATACAGTGGCATACAAAGAACTGTTTTCCTGTTCATTGCCACATTCACACTTCCATAATTCCATCTGATGGCAAATGACTCTAGTCCTATAGCAGTGCTGTGCCTCAAGAGGAGCTTCATTTGATGTACAGGAAGAAAGGATGGGCTTTGAGTCATTCTACCAAATAGTAAGAAATATTCTTTTCTCCCCAAATTCTGCAAGATTCAGTGTTTAATTTTATATTTTAATAATATTGAAAAAACAGAATTTAAAACTACCCATAACTCCAATCATCATAGACTACTCAAAGCATTTTCAGTTTTTTTTTTTAAGATTTATTTTATTTATGCATACAAGCTGGGGTGTAGGTCAGAGGTGTGGGGTGGTGAGAAGGTTCACCAGAGACAGAGTGGGGAACAGAACAGGCAGATTGACTGAAATACACTGCTGAGGGGAGCAGCGGGCAAGGCAGTAGAGGTCTGCCATGTGGGAATCTCCCTGGCCGGGCATTGAACTAATGGCTGCAGAAGGCAACAGCTCCACAGCGTTGTTCTTAACTGTTGCGCCTCCAGGGAATCCTCACATTTTCAGTGATGCATATTTGTTCTGTGGTTATGTTTCAAAATTTTTTAACTAGTACCTCAACATTTTCATTTAGGTTGTGTTTATTCTCTCTCCATGTATATATATGACTATCTTAAAAGTAGTCATAATTATAATTTTTGTTCCTCCTAAGTTTTTTTCTTATATATTAAATTCCAGAAAAGAGGATCGCTATTTTTTTTGTTTTTTTTTTTGAATTGTTATTAATGTCTTTTACATTTTGTATTCCCCTTGGGTAGCCCACCACCAATTCACCCATGATCCATCTCCATGGTCCCTTGTATTCTTTTCTATTCCATTTTGTGCCCTTATCCTCCACTCC